>CM064567.1:6949616-6969616 GCA_032716605.1 Paralithodes platypus
CCTGGCGAGCGGTAGCGAGCCAGCATATATATATTTTTGTTTTGATATCAAGCTAAATTTGTACATTTTTTGATAGAAAAATGTCTCCGGCGAAGCCGGACTTCTCCATACAATGCTGGCTCGCTATCGCTCGCTAGGAAGAAATCGACACCTGGATGGGGATAAACGTCTTAAAACAGGTGGCTGAATGGATACAAACCAGGGAAAGAGAAAAGGAGGAAAAGGATAAACAAAGCCGGTGAACCCCCCCCCCTTATAGGAACAGAGAAGGTACGGGAGAGGGATTGGGCCTGAAAAGTGGGACATGTAAAGGAAATGGAAGTTAAAAGTAGGAAAACAAAGATGGGAGGGAGAGGGAGAGGGGGGGGGGGGAGGGGGGCAGAAGACAATAGCTAAAATCCGTTCCCTAGCTCCTTTTATAATGGTACTACTGTACCTCCAAACTTTTCCTCCTAACTCTCTCTCTCTCTAACTCACACATTCACATTCTCTCTCTCTCTCTCTCTCTCTCACACAAACACACATACCATCTCTCTCTTTCTCACACACACACACACACACACAACCATTCTCTCAGACCACCCGCATATGCAGTCCTGTTATTTCATCGCATTATCAAACACCGGCCAACAATCCCTCCTACACACACCCACCCAACCTGTCCTCCTTTAAGGGGAGATTTCCACTTGAGGGACTTTTCTCTTGACCCCTTTCTCCCTCATGTCTAGCCCCATTGCTTTTGAGATTTTAAGACGTTTGCCCCATTAGTTTGGTGATTTTTAAGAATTTCCGCCCCATTCTGTCAATTTTAAGACCTTTCGTGCCATTTAGGTGTCGATTTTATCCTGGCGAGCGATAGCGAGCCTTTAATTTATGAGTAATCGGCCTTCGGCCGGGACATTTTTCTACCGAAAAATGGGCAAATTTATCTTGAAAGGGGGTCAAGGGGTGAAATATTAAGATTGCTGGATGAGTAGGAAACAAACTAGAAACCTCCCCTTAACTCGTGGTAAATCTTAGTAAGGGATACGGTTTTAAATTTTTCCTTCGTTTTACCATTTCTAATTACACCGTATTACTATAGCCTTAGAATAGACACAATTTACGGTAATATCTAATATATCTTATAGCAATACTCTCCACTGATGATTATGCGTGTCTTCTATTACTTATATTTGTTTACCCCGTCACTTTCATTGTCACTCATATATCGAAGTATTATATGCACCCCAATTGCGAGTCCTCTCGTTTCACGCCCAATCTAACCTAACTTAATGTATCAACTGCTCTGTGTGTGTGTGTGTGTGTATGACCCAATCCCCATTCCTTTTCCTAAACTGAGAGCACCCGCATATGCAACCCCCCCCCCCCCCCACCTCCACCCCTTCTCCTCCATCAGCGCCCCAACAACGGAGGGGTTTGTTTCACTAATAGCCATGGACCGTGCAAAAGGAGCGCCGTAACTCAGGATCACGTAACATCATAGCTTACTCCGATGCTGGGGGGGTGGGGGTGGGGGGGGGGGGGGGGGGGGGGGCGGGGGCAAAACACGCTTATACAGTATATAAGTGTGTTGTCTTCTTATATATAAATACCCTCATTGTTCCTTGATTAAGGGGAGATATCCACTTGAGGGATTTTTTTTTCTGGACCCCTTTCTCCCTCATGTTTAGCCCCATTGCTTTTGAGATTTTAAGGCCTTCGCCCTAGTAGTTTGGATATTTTAAGACGTTTTGCCCCATTTCTGTCAATTGTAAGACCTTTCGTACCGTTAAGGTGTCGATTTTTTCCTGGCGAGCGATAGCGAGCCTGTAATTTAAGAGCAACCGGCCTATTTTTCTACCGAAAAATGTACAAATTTATCTTGAAAGGGGGTCTAAGGGATGTAATTTTAAGCTTGATGAAAAAGTAGGGAACAAACTAAATACCTCCCCTTAAATAGCATTGTATGAATATTCCCATATTCAAAAATATGCTACAGGGGGGGCAATGCCTAGTGAGTTAATTGCTCAATAGGTGGCGTTCTGAGAGTGAGGGTCCGAGCCTGGAGGATGAGACTGTGAAGCACAGAGGCGGAGCAGCTTCAGAGATGGAGTTGCTTCGAGCCGTGAAGCTTCGCATGTCTCACTCCCTAGACTGGAGCAAGACCTCATGGGGCCTTACCGTGTTCAGCGGTAGAGTGTAAAGGTTATCAGCCTATGCCCGAGAGGGAGTAGTTGGAATATAAAAAAAAAAAAAAAAAAAAAAAAAAACTACTACTACACCACCAGCTACCGATACCTCCACAAGATACACACACGCAAGCACACACGGGCATGGAAACACACACACACACACAGGGAAAAACAAAAACATATGCATATACAATATCTCCCTCACTCATTCTCCCTTTTCACTTAGGCTATGTCATTTTCTCACACAAAGAAACACACACACACACACACACTCAATTTCACCCTCTCTCACACACACAGAAACAAAAACATATACAATCCTTCCCTCACTCACTCACTCTCCCTTTACTTAGTCTTTTTATCACACAAAAAAACATCAAATACAAGGCACACTCTATCTCCCTCTCCCTCCCCCCCCCCCCCTCCCCACATACAAACACACTCACACATACGCAGCCACAGAACACAAACACATATGCATGGTCAATCTCACTCTCTGTAACCCTTCTCCTCACTTTATCTGGTTTACTCACTCAAAGAAACACAGAACACAACACACACACACACACACACACACACACACACACACTCAAACACACACTCAATCTCACCCCCCCCCCCCCCCTTCCACAGACACAATGAAACACAGAACACACACACTCAATCTCATTCTCTCACTCTCTCACACACACACACACACACACTGAAACACAGAACACACACACACACACACTCAATCTCACCCCCCCCCCCTCCCACAGACACAATGAAACGCAGAACACACACACTCAATCTCATTCTCTCACTCACACACACACACACACACACACACACACACACACACACACACACACACACACACACACACACACACACACACACACACACTCACCCTCACACACACGCACAATCTGTTCCCGCCACTACCGACGCGCACAAGACCCACCAACCCCTCAAAATAAAGACCTTCTCTCAGGCTGAATCAATGTCATTTTCCTCACCAATAATCTAATCGGGTGACTCTGCTGCGCCTTTTTGACTGTCAAGAGCTCGAGAGGGAGGGGTGGGGGGGGGGGGGGGGGGAAATGGGGCACGGGAACACACGCAATATATATTGATACCTTTTGATACCTTTTGATCTGTTCGCCACTCTTCTAGCGGCACCAACGAGCGCGACGCCCCTCGTTATGGGTGGTGATTTGGTGCAGCAGACTGTTTGAAGCAACAGCTCGCTCCCTTGCGAGGATGGGCTCGTCTGGCACTTTTTGCAGTTCGACATCTAGGGCTCTCTTGAAGTTGTCTAACGAGATGTCCCTCATGTCTCTTACTCGCCGTGGGAGTTTGTTGAAGAGACGTGGGCCTCTGATATAATACATGCCTTTATAGTTTATACATCCTATTATTATAGATCGGTATATAAGGAGACAATAGAGTTAAGGGGAGGCAGACCGTTTTTGTGGACCCCCCCCCCCCTTCTCCCTAATGTTTAGCCCCACTAGTTTTGAGATTATAAGCCCATTAGTTTGGCGATTTTAACACCTTTCGCCCCATTTCGTAGTCATTTTTAAAACCTTTCGTGCCATTTAGGTGTCGATTATTTCCTGGCGAGCGAAAGCGAGCCTGCAATTTTAAGAGGAACCGGCCTTCGGCCGGGAAATTTTTCTACCGAAAAATGTACAAATTTATCTTGAGGGGGGTCTAGGGAGTCTTTGTCTAAGCTTGATGGAGGTCTAGGGAGGAAACTAACAAAATATATGACTCTATTAATGAATAGACCCAACAAACGGTCAGTCTCCCCTTAACAAGCACTGTACTATGAAGTTATAGTCTACCCTCTCACACTTATAATGGACCTTAGTATAAAAGATACAGATAAATACACTATAAGATATATACAGCATATATTTTTGTATTTATTCGCCTTTAATGTAATTCAACGTAAATAATCCGATAATTGTTGCTATAAACTTAAGGGGAGGTTTTTAGTTTGGTCCCTAGATATCCATCAAGCTTAAGATTACACCCCCTTGACCCCCTTTCAAGATAAATTTGTACATTTTTCGGTAGAAAAATGTCCCGGCTGAAAGCCGGTTCCTCTTAAATTACAGGCTCGCTATCGCTCGCCAGGATAAAATCGATACCTAAATGGCACGAAAGGTCTTAAAATTGACAGAAATGGGTCGAAAGTTCTTAAAATCGTCAAAATAATGGGGCGAACGTCTTAAATTAGAAAAGCAATGGGGCTAAACATGAGGGAGAAAGGAGTCCAGAAAAAAATCCCTCAAGTGGAAATCTCCCCTTAAAGAAAAACAAGACAAGAACTCTCTTAAATAATATTATATACGGTACCTTTTACAGTACAATACAGTAGACCAGTACACATAGACCAGTACACATAGACCAGTACACATAGACCAGTACACATAGACCAGTACACATAGACCAGTACACATAGACCAGTACACATAGACCAGTACACATAGACAGTACACATAGACAGTACACATAGACAGTACACATAGACCAGTACACATAGACAGTACACATAGACCAGTACACATAGACCAGTACCATAGACCAGTACACATAGACCAGTACACATAGACCATACACATACAGTTGACCAGTACAGTTGACCAGTACACATAGACCAGTACACATAGACCAGTACACATAGACCAGTACACATAGACCAGTACACATAGACCAGTACACATACAGTTGACCAGTACACATAGACCAGTACACATAGACCAGTACACATAGACCAGTACACATAGACCAGTACACATAGACCAGTACACATAGACCAGTACACATAGATCAGTACACATAGACCAGTACACATAGACCAGTACACATAGACCAGTACACATAGACCAGTACACATAGACCAGTACACATAGACCAGTACACATAGACCAGTACACATACAGTTGACCAGTACACATATAGTTCGATATATACAAACAATTCACTGTGAGATAGTATATATATATATACCGGTATATTAATCATATCCATAATAAACACATGATCAAATATATATCATAAACACCGTATCCTAATTAGCGTTTACACAAGATAACTGTATACTAAAGTAGTTACACAGCACATGAAAGAAGCGTTTGTTTAGAGAAGGATGTTAACCCTCTCCGACATATGACGCGATTTTGTGCCGATTAGGGATACTTGAAAGCCTTTGTTACCGTCAGGGGTATTTAGAAACCTTCAGTTTAGTTACTTCAACCTCTGCAGTTGTCTTTCAGTTAGCTGTGGGCAGAAAACTAATTTTGGAGAGGTAATTATAAGAGTGAGAGAACTCTATTTCTTATTGCTAATCTGGCAACCTCTGCGTCATATGAGTCTGAAGGATGTTAACCTTTTCACGCACATATGACGCAGATGTTGCCAGATTAGCAATAAGAAATAGAGTTCTCTCGCTCTTATAAGTACCTCTCCACAAGTAGTTTTCTGCCCACAGCTAACTCAAAGACAACTGCAGAGGTTGACTTAACTAAACTAAAGGTTTCTTAATACCCCTGATGGTAACAAAGGCTTTAAAGTATCCCTAAGAGGCTCACAATTGCGTCATATGTCGGAGAGGATGTTAAGCATTCTTCATACTAGAGTTACAAGCTACACAAATATTGCACCACGAACACACACTCTCAGTTGTAAAGAATATATTACTACTCTTGTTAAGGGGAGATTTCCACTGGAGGGATGTTTTTTTCTGGACCCCTTTCTCCCTTATGTTTAGCCCCATTGATAAGACGTTCGCCCTAGTAGTTTTGACATTTTAAGACATTTGGCCCATTTCTGTCAATTTTAAGACTTTTCGTGCCATTAAGGTGTCGATTTTTTCCTGGCGAGCGATAGCGAGCCTATAATTTAAGAGCAACCGGCCTCTGGCCGGGATTTTGTTTTATCTTGAAAGGGGGTCTAGGTGATGTAATTTTAAGCTTGATGAAAACGTAGGGAACAAACTAAATACCTCCCCTTAACATCTCAATATTACCCTTTTAACTAACAAATACATGTAGGCCAAAACTGAAAAATACAGTAATGATAGTTTAAACAAAAGTGAGTTAATTCGAACTTCAACAATATATAGCATATATATTTGATATTTGATATTACTGCATGATAAAAACAAAACATTCAAATTTAAACAATGTCTTTCTGCTTCTGTTTTTTTTTTTTTTTTTTTTTTTTTTTTTTTTTTTTTTTTTCCAACTTACTTCCTCTCGGGCATAGGCTGAGAGCCTTAACATTCACCGCTTTACAATGAACAGTGAAGCCCGTGAGGTCTTGTTCCAGTCTAGGGAGTGAGACATGTGAAGCACGTAGAGTACAATGAGCACCTGCCATCTTGCCTTCACATGAGGCACGGTGCTCACTCATGGCCCGAAACGACCCCATCTCTGAAGCCACCTCGTTCCCGTGCTTCACTGTCTCACTCCCTACACTCGGACTCTCACACTTACACACACACAACGCCACCTGTTGAGCAGATAACTCACCAGGCATTGCACCCCTATAGCATATTTTGAATATGGGAATATTCATACAGTGCTATTTAATCAGGGAACAATGAGGGTATTTTATTGACGTTTCGGTGGGCTTTGTGGTAATGCACTGATACTAGGTACAGCACAAATTCCATCCCAATAATATCTTCCCATTGATACATCGGGATTTGAACCCGGGACCTTTGGATTACCAGGCCAGTGGCAAGACCACTCCACCACACCTCCCCTAAATAGTGAGTGGGGGAGACAAAAGGCAGAACTACCTGTAGCGAGTGCCTCCCCCAAAGTTGAAAGAGTGACAGGGCCAAAATCAAGGGATTTTTTTTTTCTATGTGATTGAGGGAGACAAAAGGCAGAACTACCCGTAGCGAGTGCCTCCCCCAGAGTTGAAAGAGTGACAGGGGCCAAAATCAAGGGACATTTGAGCCATAATGCCTGGACACCCGGAGTTTGAAGCAATTTAAGTCATAGGAAGAGGGAAAGACTGATTCTGGGAGAGAGTTCTAGAGCTCTTGCAGCTGTTTAATAGAAGAAAGACTGACAGTAACGTTTTACTCTTGGGTTGGAGAGTTGCACAGAGTAGGGATAGGGTTGTATATACCGTTATGCAGTTAATAGCATGATATATACAGTATATTAAGGGGAGATTTCCACTTGAGGATTTTTTTTTCTTTACCCCTTTCTCCCTCATGTTTAGCCCCATTGCTTTTGATATTATAAAACGTTTGCCCCATTAGTTTAGCGATTTTAAGAACTTTCACCCCATATTCAAGGTCCATAGATACATCGATGTATCTATGGACCTTGCCCATATTAAGACCTTTCGTGCAATTCAGGTGTCGATTTTATCCTGGCGAGCGATAGCGAGCCTGTAATTTAAGAGGAACCGGCCTCCGGCCGGGAAATTTTTCTACCGAAAAATGTACAAATATATCTTGAAAGGGAATCAAGGGGGGTGTAATTTTAAGCTTGATGGAGGTCTAGGGAACAAACTAAATACCTCCCCTTAACACGATACGATTTGAATTACCGGTAACTTAACTAAACCATTAAGGGGACAGTGGCTGTTTGTTTGGTCTATTAAGTAATTTATTCACAGATTTTTTAGTGTCCTCCCTAGACCTCCATCAAACTTACAAAAAGACCCCCAGACCCCCCCTTCAAGATAGATTTGTACATTTTTCGGTAGAAAAAAGTCCCGGCCAAAGGCCGATTCCTCCTAAAATTACAGGCTCGCTACCGCTCGCCAAGAAAAAAATCGACACCTAAATGGCACGAACGGTCCTAATATTGACCAAAAAAAAAATGGGATGAAAGGTCACAAAATCCCCAAACTAATGGAACCAACGTCTTAAAATCTCAAAACTAGTGGGGCTAAACATTAGGGAGAAGGGGGGTCCAGAAAAACGGTCCGTCTGCCTCCCCTTAATACACCCGAGAAAAGGGGTGTCTGTTCCCCCCCCCCCCCCCCCCCCGAGGTTGAAGTTGCAGTAGAGACAGAAGTGGCCGCGCGGGTTTGTTAAAGGGGGGGGGGGGGGAGGGAGTACAGTTCAATTGTTCGGGACACCCCCCCCCCCACCCTTCTCCCTCATGTTTAGCATATTAGTTTTTGAGGTTTTTAAGACATTCGCTCCGTTAGTTTGGCGATTTTGAGAAATTTTGCCTCATTTTTATTGAATAATTAAGATCTTTCGTGCATTTTAGGTGTCGATTTTTTTCCCTGGCGAGCGATAGCGAGCCTCTACTTTTAGAAGGAATCTGCCTTCGGCCGGGACATTTTTCTACCGAAAAATGTACAAATTTATCTTGAAAGGGGGGTCTAGGGGGTGTTTTTGTAAGCTTGATGGAGATCTAGCGAGGAAACTTAAAAAATATTTAAATATATAATTATATAGACCAAAAACCAAGTACAGCCTCCTTAATACTGAAGGAAGGCTCTGTGCAGTGTGTAAACCTTTCCTGCATTCCTATTAGCGAGGGGTATAGTCGCTACCCAGAATTTAATGTTTACATCTTGGTGGAGTGAAGATTAAGGTTATTGTGTGTGTGTGTGTGTGTGTGTGTGTGTGTGTGTGTGTGTGTGTGTGTGTGTAATAATAATAATAGCCTAATAATAAGAAGAAGAAGAAAAATATTCGGTTTATTTGTGTGAGAGAGAGAGAGAGAGAGAGAGAGAGAGAGAGAGAGAGAGAGAGAGAGAGAGAGAGAGAGAGAGAGAGAGAATGTGAGATAGAGAGACAATTGATGCAGCTGTCCTCCTCCTAATCCTTCAACATCAATACCAGTATGTATTAAGCCGGTATCACACGAGAGCTTTTATAGTCAAGATTCGATGATCAACATTTTTCTGGCAAGATTTCTGGAATATTTTGCACTGGTATCGGAAACTAGACTGATGATAGATGAATTTAAGTAACTGAAATATAATAAAGGTTTACCCCATAAGCTGCCAGACCAGTATTAAGGATACATGTTGAGGGAAAAAGCGCTCGTGTGATACCGACTTTAGTTAGACTACTACAGTATAAATATTAAATCTTTTCGTGCCGGTTATTAGCTAAAAAAAAAAAAAAAAAAAAAAAAAAAAAAAAAAAAATAATAATAATAATAATAATAATAATAATAATAATATAGGCCTATACCGGTATATATAAAACAAATAAAATACATATAATAATAAATACAACACCAAATATATAAACACATATATAATACACTTCACCACTTAGCACACCGGTATTGAAGCATTATCTCACTCAAATTAAAATTAGTCATTATACTTCGCCCTTGAATTAACGCTGGACAAGAATGAATTAAAACAGAAAACACTAATGACTATAACTAACCAATTAGGCAACACCTTCTACAGCAGATTCCGGGTAATTAAACAGATATTTGGTTGTGTTCTCCCCAACACCAGCAGCCAAACAAACTATAAACTTCTAGCAAGATTGAATGGAGTGTATCATAAAAAACGCTTCACAGGGGAGATTTCCACTCGAGGGATTTTTTTCTTGACCCCTTTCTCCCTCATGGTTAGCCCCCATTACTTTTGATATTATAAGACGTTCGCCCCATTAGTTTGGCGATTTTAAGAACTTTCGCCCCATTTCTGTCAATTTTAAGACTTTTCGTGCCATCTAGGTGTCGATTTTTTCCTGGCGAGCGATAGCGAGCCTGTAATTTAAGAGGAACCGGCCTTAGGCCGGGACATTTTTCTACCGAAAAATGTACAAATGTATCTTGAAAGGGGGTCTAGGGGCTGTAATGTTAAGCTTGATGGAGGTCTAGCGAACTAACTAAAAACCTCCCCTTAAGACAAATACAAAATTCACCACAACAAAAATATAAGTTCTAGAAATATTGAATAGAGTATATCACAAAATACCCTTCACACTAAGACCAATACAAACTACATCAATACATAATACAAACTACATCAATACATAATACAAACTACATCAATACATAATACAAACTACATCAATACATAATACAAACTACATCAATACATAACACAAACTACATCAATACATAATACAAACTACATCAATACATAACACAAACTACATCAATACATAACACAAACTACATCAATACATAATACAAACTACATCAATACATAACACAAACTACATCAATACATAATACAAACTACATCAATACATAACACAAACTACATCAATACATAACACAAACTACATCAATACATAATACAAACTACATCAATACATAATACAAACTACATCAATACATAATACAAACTACATCAATACATAATACAAACTACATCAATACATAATACAAAACTACATCAATACATAACACAAACTACATCAATACATAATACAAACTACATCAATACATAATACAAACTACATCAATACATAACACAAACTACATCAATACATAATACAAACTACATCAATACATAATACAAACTACATCAATACATAATACAAACTACATCAATACATAATACAAACTACATCAATACATAATACAAACTACATCAATACATAACAAACTACATCAATACATAATACAAACTACATCAATACATAATACAAACTACATCAATACATAATACAAACTACCCGGTACATCAATACATAACAAACTACATCAATACATAATACAAACTACATCAATACATAACACCTATAAAACAATGCTTCACACTAAGATAAATAAATAATTCACCTATAAATATAGCTATAAAATAATGCCCTCTGCCAATTACAAGTCCGTCCTCATTACCCGAAGCAATAACACTACCAATAGCAAGCCATAACAGAGGCGACCGTTGCAAAGCACTGCGCATTGCATAAACACAATGATTCCCAGTGACAAAGGGTATATAATTTGCGGCCACTAATGATATAGGCACACAGATCCAACCCATTCTCTCCTCCGGGTCATTTCGGGAATAGCTTAATAATTTACTGATACGCCCGAACCTCCGTAACCTAATTAGCATTCATCGTCCGTATTAGGAGAGACAATTTGCTACTCAATTATATAGACTAGTTACCGGTACGGCTAGGCTTTTTCAATTAGACGATCTGTTTTAATTTCATCGATTAAATATTCTCTTAATCAGATTTCTACTAATATACATATATTTGTTGACATACTGCCATTGCATTCATATTCTTTTACGCCACACCACATTGACTCACTGATAACAATCATAACATGCTTGAAACATTTCCCGGGATCGAACCGACTTCTTGGTATATTGCCGAAAACAAGAAAAGGGGCAGGGGATTGCAACAGGGTAAGGGAGGACCATGCCCGAGGGGAGGGGGAGGGGAGGAGGGGGGAGAGAAGCAGGGATGGGGAAGGGGGAGAGAAGGGAAGATGAAAGGGGGGAGTGGGGGTGGAGAGAGGCAGGGAAGGAGAGAGGGGGAGAGAAGGGTGAACGAAGGAAGGGGGAGAGAAGCAGGGATGGGGAAGGGGGAGAGAAGGGAAGATGAAGGGGGGAGTGGGGGTGGAGAGAGGCAGGGAAGGAGAGAGGGGGAGAGAAGGGTGGACGAAGGAAGGGGTAAGGAATGGAAGGAGGTGGTAAACAAAGATTGAGAAAAAGGGGAGAGGGAAGGAATGGAGGGAGGGAATAAGAAAAGGTGGAGAAAGCGAAGAGGGAAGGAATGGAAGAATGGATGGAGAGGAAAGGGAGAGGGAGTGAATGTAAATATAGAGTAAGCAAGTGAAACAAAGACATGACTGAAGAACATTTAAACTATAAAGAGCTATAAAGTGGAAGAGAAAACAAGAGTGAAGAATACCGTATGCAAAGAGCAAGCATGACAGAGAAACATGAGACTAAAGAGCATGTAAAGAGCAATTAAGTGGATGAGTAAGACAAGAGTGAAGAGCATTAAAGAGCAAGTGGATGAGGAAGACAAGAGTGAAGAGCAATAAAGAGCAAGTGGATGAGTAAGACAAGAGTGAAGAGCATTACAGAGCAAACAAGTGGATGAGTAAGGCAAGAGTTAAAGAGCATTAAAGAGCAAACAAGTGGATGAGTAAGGCAAGAGTGAAGAGCATTAAAGAGCAAGGAGTGGATGAGTAAGACAAGAGTTAAAGAGCGTGTAATAAAGAGCAAGTAAACAAACGCAGAGGCAGAAGCACCGTCCTCGTCACATGTTAGGCCATAAAATCAACAACCCCCATGAGAGTGAACTGGCAACACTCACACCCAGGCACCAGCTTCCCTCTCTGCTCTGCTCTGCTCTGCTCTGCTCGAATCCCGGTGGATCAAATGCTTTTTAAATTTATTTGGGAGGTGTTTGGTGTTGAAGTGAAATTAATATAAATAGATTATAGACTAATAATCAAATATAATTAAATATACTGGTATATCAAATTATAGACATATATAATAAAGCTACAACTTGGTGGTGGTCGAAACATTATACTATTTAAATACTAAACACAAAGATCATCCAAATAATTCCGCTCTGCTAAAGCCAGTATCACACAAACGATTTGTCACTCAACATTTATCCTCAACACTGGTCTGGCAGCTTATGTGGTCAATATATACAATATTTGGGTTGCCTAAATTCATCTATCATCAATCTAGTTTCCGATACCAGTGCAAAATACTCCAGAAATATTGCCAGAAAAATGTTGATCATCGAATGTTGACTATAAAAGCTCTCGTGTGATACCGGCTTAAGGGGGGTGACCTGCTTTTTGTTATTTCTGTCCTTTTCTCTCTTTCTCTGGCTTGTATCCATTCGTCCCCATTCAGCCAACTATTTTAAGACGTTTATCCCCATCTAGGTGTCGATTTCTTCCTGGCTAGCGATAGCGAGCCAACATTATATGAAGAAATCCGGCTTCGCCGGAAACATTTTTCTATCAAAAAATGTACAAATTTAGCCTGCTGTCTAGCAAAAATACAAAATTTGCTGGCTCGCTACCGCTCACCAGTAAGAAATTGACACCTGGATGGGGATAAACGTCCTAAAACAGTAGGCTGAATGGGGCCAAATGGATACAAGCCAGAGAAAGATAGAAAAGGACAGAACAAAAACAGGTCACCCCCCTCCGTTAAGTATGGTTCTCGGGCATATCCGTTCATCTCCCCCGCCAGGCCAGTCCGTTCCCCAAGCAGCAGCAGCAGATAATATGAGCCTGGGTTGTCTATATCACCACACACACACCACAACACCACAACACACCACAACACCACAACACACCACAACACCACAACACACCACACCACAACACCACAACACACCACAACACCACACACCACAGGCACTCTCAAAAGTACCGTCCCGCCATTACAACTTAAGGGGAGATTTCCACTTGAGCTATTTTTTTTCTTTACCCCTTTCTCCCTCATGTTTAGCCCCATTGCTTTAGAGATTTTAAGACGTTCGCCCCATTAGTTTGGCGATTTTAGGAACTTTCACCCCATTTCTGTCAATTATTTAAGATCTTTCGTGTCATTTAGGGGGTCAATTTTTTCCTGGCGAGCGATAGCGAGCCTGTAATTTAAGAGGAACCGGCCTTCGGTCGGGACATTTTTCTACCGAAAAATGTACAAATTTAGCTTGAAAGAGGGTCTAGAGGGTGTAATTTTAAGCTTGATGGAGGTCTAGGGAACAAACTAGAAACCTCCCCTTAAACATAAACATTGCGCTATGCAGTGTGCAGGAGGGTCTGAGTACGGTACATGATTTGATTATTATCCCGATAAATGGATATCAATCGCAGTCATGCACTTAAGGGGAGGTTTTTAGTTTGGTCCCTAGATATCCATCAAGCTTAAGATTGCACCCCCTTGAGCCCCTTTCAAGATAAATTTGTACATTTTTCGGTAGAAAAATGTCCCGGCTGAAAGCCGGTTCCTCTTAAATAACAGGCTCGCTATCGCTCGCCAGGATAAAATCGACACCTAAATGACACGAAAGGTCTTAAAATTGACAGAAATGGGTTGAAAGTCCTTAAAACCGTCAAAATAATGGGGCGAACGTCTGAACATTAGAAAAACAATGGGGCTAAACATGAGGGAGAAAGGAGTCAAGAAAAAAAAGTCCCTCAAGTGGATATCTCTCCCCTTTTACTTATCACTGTAATTGATGGATACTAACAGATTAATTAAAGCCTCCCCTCTTTGCTGGAGTTGGCGCACACAAGCAAACAAGAGCCGAATTCGTAAACAGAGCCGAGTGATAAGAGAGCCAGGGAATCGTAAACAACTTAAGAGGGAGAAAAAGGAGTGTTGTTGTTTTTAGCAAGATATATAGACTAATGTGTATATATATATATATATATATATATATATATATCTTTGTTTTTAGTTTGTTCCCTAGACCTCCATCAAGCTTAAAATTACACCCCCTTGACCCCTTTCAAGATAAATTTGTACATTTTTCGGTAGAAAAATGTCCCGGCCGAAGGCCGGTTCCTCTTAAATTACAGGCTCGCTATCGCTCGCCAGGAAAAAATCGACACCTAAATGGTACGAAAGGTCTTAAAATTTACAGAAATCGGGCGAACGTTCCTAAAATCGCCAAACTAATGGGGTGAACATCATAAAAACTCAAAAGCAATGGGGCTAAACATGAGGGAGAAAGAGGTAAAGAAAAAAATCCGTCTAGTGGATATCTCCCCTTAAGAGGGAGAAAAAGGGGAGGATTTTAGCTTGTTCCCTAGACATCCATCAAACTTAAAATGCCACCCCCTTGGCCCCCTTTCAAGATATATACATGTCTATTTGTTCAGTAGAAAAATGTCCCGGCCCAAGGCTAGCTAGCTATCGCTCGCCAGGAAAATATCGACTCTTAAATGGCAGGAATGGTCTTAAAAATTACAGAAATGGGGTGAAAGTTCTTAAAATCGCCAAACTAGTGGGGGCGAACGTTACCGTATATAATCTCAACAGTAATGGGGCAAAATATGAGGGAGAAAGGGGTCAAGAAAAAAATCCCTCAAGTGGAAATCTCCCCCATGCTATTATTTTGATTGGAGGAATTATTTTGATTGGAGGAGGTTGCCATGGGGAATATAAGTGACCATACGCTGATTTAGGATATATTATTAGCTTAAGGGGAGGTTTTTAGTTGATTCCCTAGACTTCCATCAAGCTTAAAATTACTCCCCCTAGACCCCCTTTCAAGATAAATTTGTACATTTTTCGGTAGAAAAATTTCCCGGCTGAAAGCCGGTTCCTCTTATATTACAGGCTCGCTATCGCTCGCCAGGATAAAATTGACACCTACATGGCACGAAAGGTCTTAAAATTGACAGAAATGGGTCGAAAGTTCTTAAAATCGTCAAAATAATGGGGCAAACGTCTTAAAATTAGAAAAGCAATGGGGCTAAACATGAGGGAGAAAGGAGTCAAGAAAAAAATCTCTCCAGTGGATATCTCCCCCTTAAATTACAATAAACGAAGTGTTATTTTTTTCTTCCAAGATTAGAACAGGTTTCGTTAAGCAAGTACAGTAAGAAGCTAGCTCTCACAAACCATCTATTAATTTCACTACGGTACAAGCAAGCCACACTTCTTTTCAATACACTTTTAAAATAGCAGTTAGTACGCATTTAAGGGTAGGTTTCTAGTTTGCTTCCTACTCCTCCAGCAATCTTAAAATGTCACCCCCTTGACCCCCTTTCAAGATAAATGTGTAAATTTTTCGGTAGAAAAATGTCCCGGCCGAAGGCCGATTACTCTTAAATTACAGGCTCGCTATCGCTCGGCAGGATAAAATCGACACCTAAATGGCACGAAAGGTCTTAAAATTGACAGAATGAGGCGGAAATTCTTAAAAATCACCAAACTAATGGGGCAAACGTCTTAAAATATCAAAAGCAATGAGGCTAAACATGAGGGAGAAAGGGGTCAAGTAAAAAATCCCTCAAGTGGAAATCTCCCCTTAACTTTGGGGGAAACGCTCGTTACAGACAGCTTTGCACTTTGTCTCCTCCATACACATAAGAGAGACAAAAGGGACAATAAAGTCATTTCCAAATTTCATCAGATCCCGTACTACCGGCAGTCATTACATTGTTCTCAAATTGTACAGACAACTATGCCCCTACGGCAAACATACAGTATATTTCACTAAGTATCTCACACTATGAATAACACTGCGCTGATAATGAATGATTTTTAGCATACATTTCCTTTGCCACTTTCTAAATAAAACTCAACATTAACTCAAGTAAAAAACTGTCCAAGTAATTAACAGCACCAGGATTCTCTCTCTCTCTCTCTCTCTCTCTCTCTCTCTCTCTCTCTCTCTCTCTCTCTCTCTCTCTCTCTCTCTCTCTCTCTCTCTCTCTCTTCTCCTCTCTCCTCTCTCTCTCTCTCCTCTCTCTCTCTCTCTCTCCTCTCTCTCTCTCTCTCTCTCACCTCTCTCTCTCTCTCTCTCTCTCTCTCTCTCTCTCTCTCTCTCTCTCTCTCTCTCTCTCTCATATACAATACAATTATTTGAAACCAGATACCAGATATCTGACAAGCAGAATGGCATAGTGTACAAGGGACAAGGACATGACTTTAAATTATGTTCTCGTTTTAAACCCCTGTGAACCCGATTGAAGCTTAACCCCTTCAGTACCGGCGACGTCTATATAATTTCATTCTACAATAACGATTTTGTGCAATTTAAGCCGGAGCTGTGGTCTTAAAATTGACAACAAAATGGGGCTAAAGGTGTTAAAATCGACAAACTAATGGGCCGAACGTCTCAAAATGTCAAAACTAATGGACCGAACGTCTTAAAATGTCAAAACTAATGGGGCTAAACACGAGGGAGAGAGGTGTCCAGAAAAACGACCCATCTCCCCTTTAAAAGAGGCTACAGACAACAGGATATTCTTGTGTACCCGAGGCCCGTTGAGGAAACAAACCATTTGGGAACCCAGGCTAAAAATACACCGAGAGGAGGGGAGGGCGTCAGAAGTGTTGAACTCTTGTTCTAAACTGATGATAACATTTATTTTTGAAACTGTACTCTACTGGCCTCTATGTTCGTTCAACTTGATTTATGCATTATCAAACGTCACCCTTTACATCCATCCACACACAAGACACACATGCACAAATCCTGATATCTAGACTGGCTGGAGTAAAGTAGGAAAGAAGAGCAATTGGACAGAGGAAGAACAAGCCGAGAAGTGAGAAGTACAGTAGAAGACTGAAAGTTCTCGGGCTCAACCAAGTTGCTTCATTGTGTCCCGGGAGGACCATGTGCTTTCATTAGTTTATTCAAGTACATTGGGGTTTGTAATTGATGATTAATGTTAAGAACGGGATGTTACTGATTATTAGATTGACAAATAAGTACATTCCAAGCTATTATAGACGTACGCCAACTCAATTCAAGTACATGTTGCTGATGCAGACAAATATCGTTCATGTGTTGAATAAGTTAGCACTCTTTGGAATATTTAGATAATTAATATTTTCTAAGATACCCAGCTCCATACTTTCTTATAAAAGTTTTTTTTCACACAAAACAAAAATTGTGCTAGTAATCTTCAAAAATGTTAGCATCGAAACTTGAACAAACCTATCATCTTCCCATCCATCTGTGTCTGTTACTGGTACCCAATGTTTTTACCAGGCACAAAACCTCTGGACAAACAGAATACAAGAGTAGGTTAAGACCATGGACTCTAAAAACACGAGTGACTGACCTTTAAGGGGAGGTTTCCACTTGAGGGATTTTTTTTCGAACTTCCTTCTCGCTCATGTTTAGCCCCATTGCTTTTGAGATTTGAAGACATTTGTCCCATTAGTTTGACGATTTTAATAACTTTCACCCCATTTCTGTAAATTTTAAGACCTTTCGTGCCATTTAGGTGTCGATTTTTTCCTGGCGAGCGATAGCGAGCCTGTAACTTAAGAGGAATCGGCCTTCGGCCGGGACATTTTCTACCGAAAAATGTACATATTTATCTTGAAAGGGGGTCAAGGGGATGTAATTTTAAGCTTGATGGAGGTCTAAGCAACACACTAGAAACCTCCCTTTAAGAGACCACCGAAATGTTTTAGGGATGTTGTTTATTCTGGACTACCTTCTCGTCTCCCTTATGTTTAGCCCCATTCATTACTTGAGATTATAAGACGTTCGTTCCATTAGTTTGGCGATTTTAAGACCGTTTGTGCCATTATGTTTTTTTTTGTTTTTTTTGTTTTTTCTGACGAGGGATGGCGAGCCTGTAATTTCGGCCGGGACAGTACAAATTAATCTCGAAGGGGGGTAGTATTGGCGGTAGTATTTAAGCTTGCTGGAGATCTTGGAAGGAAAGTTAAACCAATTATATACTATAAATAAATAAATTAATCAATAAATAACTAGACACCCCAAAAATAACCTCTACCCCATTAATATTGTTGTGGGGTGGTAGCAACTTAAATAAATGCTAAATAAATACAAGTCTGAGCATAACCGAGTGTCTTTACCGCCGCGTCGTCCGTGAATGTCAGGTCGGATACAATATAGATCGGGAGAGAGAATATCACAAAAAACAGTTAAGAGGAGTCACCGTTTTTTTTTTTTTTTTTTAAATCTTTCTCTCCTTTTCTCTCTTTCTCTGGCTTGCATCCATTCGGCCCCATTCAGCCAACTGTTTTAAGACGTTTATCCCCATCCAGGTGTCCATTTCTTCCTGGCGAGCGATAGCGAGCCAGCATTGTATGGAGTAACCCGGCTTCGCCGGAGACATTTTTCTATCGAAAAATGTACAAATTTAGCCTGCTGTCAAAATAAAAATATATAATGCTGGCTCGCTACCGCTCGCCAGGAAAATATTGACACCTGGATGGGGTAATCATCTTTAAAAAGTAGGCTGAATGGGGCCGAATGGATACAAGCCAAAAAGAGAGAGAGAGGGAGAGAAAGAGATAAAAAAAAAAAAAAAAAAAAGCGAGGTGGGCTCCCTTAATAATTAACCGAGTGTCTTGCCCGCGTCGTCCGTGAATAATGTCGTCAGGTCGGATACCATTATAGATCGTTGGGGTGGGGGTGGGGGTGGGGGGGGGGGGGTGTAGAATATCACAAACAAAGAGAGTAAAGTGGGTTATTAGGAGATTGATAATAAAGTGAGGATGTTAAAGACAAGTAGGCTATTACCTCACCTTATTTACCGTCTCGGTGGTGTAATAGTTAAGGGGAGGTTTTTAGTGCGTTTCCTAGACTTCCATCAAGCTTGAAATTACACCCCCTTGAGCCCCTTTCAAGATAAATTTGTACATTTTTCAGTAGAAAAATTTCCCGGCCCAAGGCCGGTTCCCCTTAAATTACAGACTCGCTATCGCTCGCCAAGAAAAAATCGACACCTAAATGGGACGAAAGGTCTTAAAAGTGACATACATGGGGTGAAAGTTCTTAAAATCGCCAAACTAATGGGGCGAACGTCTTAAAATCTCAAAATCAATGGGGCTAAACATGAGGGAGAAAGGGGTTAAGAAAAAAATCCCTCAAGTGGAAATCTCCCCTTAAGGTGTCTTAAAAATCTGTGTGTGATAACCCGGGTTCGAATCCCGGTGGATCACGTATATGCTTTCATTAAAGGTGTTTGGTGTGGTGGTGAAATTGGTCAAACAATAGATAACTCAATGGCTTATGGGGAATTGTTGAATAGAAACACAATGCTTCATTAAATTCCTGCATTCACTAGAGACTTATATTAAGGGGAGGTCTCCACTTGAGGGATTTTTTTCTTGACTCCTTTCTCCCTCATGTTTAGCCCCATTGCTTTTCTAATTTTAAGACGTTCGCCCCATTATTTTGATGATTTTAAGAACTTTCAACCCAATTTC
>CM064567.1:6977116-6984616 GCA_032716605.1 Paralithodes platypus
GGGGGGGGGGAGGGTCGTATTTATGGTCCCCCTTCCTTCTTCTTCTTCATGTTTAACCCCATTAGTTTTGAGATTAGAAGACGTTCGGCCCATTAGTTTGATCATTTTAACACCTTTCGCCCCATTTAAGTGTCAATTTTAATACCTTTCGTGCCATTTAGGTGTCGATTTTATCCTGGCGAGCGATAGCGAGCTTGTAAATTTAAGAGGAGCCGGCCTTCGACCGGGACATTTTTCTACCGAAAAATGTACACATTTATATTGAAGGGGGGTGGGGGGGTGGGCGGGGTTCTAGGGAGTGGGATTTTTTTTAAGCTTCAAAGAGGTCTAGCGAAGAAACTAACACAAATATATGAATATGTAAATCAAATAGACCAACAAAATGGCCACTATCCCCATAAAACCTAGCTCATTTTGGGAGGAGTTAATGGGGGGGGGGGGGAGGCCTTTGGTGCTCGACATTTCTGGGCTCTCGTTTCACTCTGGGTTTTCTCTTCATTTCTCTCTCTCACTTGTTTCGCTTTACATTTTATTCTCTGGGGCTGAACATTTGCTGAACATTTCTTGCGCTTCCTCTTACACGCCCAATCACTCTCTCTCTCTCTCTCCCTCCGATTTAAATATGGTGTTGCTTAATCCGCTTGTCGTAAGGTTTCTATACACACCTCTACTATTAATTTCCATTTTTGCTGAACACACGATATTGTTCTTGTTCTTACAACAAATATACCGTGTGAGAGAGAGAGAGAGAGAGAGTGAGAGTACAAAGGAAATCAAGCAACAACAGATCTAGTGACCCTTCTAGGTTGCTTGTCCTCCAAAACACTGAGAGTGAACGAGAGAGAGAGAGTGAACGAGAGCGACAGAGAGAGAGCGCGAAAGGGAGGGGATGGGGGGACATCATAAAAGTGCAGATCAAATTACCCCTGGAGTAAACATCCGAGAGATCTATGATTCCGCGCTAAATTAAAATCCCACTCCAAACCTTTTCCACATTCCTGCACGAGTTCACAGGTTGCCCGGATGATTTCAACCCCCCCCCCCACCCCCACCCTTACCCCCATCTAACCCCTCCCCTCCCTCACCCTCAAGCGAGTGTTATAATTTTACAATCTAAATGAAACAATTCGTACAGTACAACTCTTCCCCCGCCACGCCTGCCCTCTTCTCCCGCTTCATATCTCCTCTTCCCTTGCCTCGCCTCGCCTCCTCTTTTTCCCCGCCTCGCCTCCTCTCTTCCCCGCCTCACCTCCCATTTTCTCCCACCTCAACCCCTCTTCCCCCATCTCGCCTCCTCTCTCCCCCCGCCTTACCCTCTCTCTTCTCCCGCTTCATCTCTCCTCTTCCCCTGCCTCGCCTCCTCTCTCACCCCCGTCTCGCCTTCCCTCTCCCCCAGCTTCGCCTCGCCTCCTCTCTCCCCCCCCCGCCCGTGGAGAGGCCCTTGAGTCGCCCCTCCACGCTGCTTGAGTGCCTCTTAAGTGCCAATTGGTTGACACTCGGAGAGAACCACTCCGACTTAAATTATAAGTGTGCGCGCGTTTGCTGCCTAACAGACGAGACAGGGGAGGCTCCTTGCATTTCCTCGGGGATATTGGAGTCTGTGATTTGGAGGGGGGAGGTGATTTTGGAGGAAAAGGCGAATTGAAAGCTTCACGGGAACTTAAGGGGAGATCGCCACTTGAGGGATTTTTTTCTTGACCCCTTTCTCCCTCATGTTTAGCCCCATTGCTTTTGATATTATAAAACGTGTGTCCCATTAGTTTAGCGATTTTAAGAATGTTCACCCCATATTAAGACCTTTCGTGCCATTCAGGTGTCGATTTTATCCTGGCGAGCGATAGCGAGCCTGTAATTTAAGAGGAACCGGCCTATGGCCGGGACATTTTTCTACCGGAAAATGTACAAATATATCTTGAAAGGGACTCAAGGGGGTGTAATTTTAAGCTTGATGGAGGTCTAGGGAACAAACTAAACACCTCCCCTTAAGGCGAGGAGTGAGTACAATCGCGCTAACAAGTGATGTCTCGGGGCACTAAGTATGTTTTGATCAATAATTGGTATCAGCAATATCTAAGCTTCATTTCTTTATATCGAGTGAAATATACAAACAAATTCCTACACTTACCCACCCTATTCAACATCTGACAGACATTAATACAGCACAGAGCAAGCCAAATGTAACGACAGCTGGGACATGACTTATTAGCGCAACCGTACCAGGGTGTCAAACTGGAGCAATTTAGTTTGATGAATTGATTGAATATGAGAAGGAATACAAGAAAACGAACATGACATAGCATTGTTTTGGCCATGTTATCACTTCCAGAGACATAATTTGAACCGTGAGCCATATTTGTTTTTCCTTTTCTATATTCCAACTACTCCCTCTCGGTATATAGCTTCACACATAAAATAATAAAGAATAATCAGAATAATCTCGGCCTAAGTTTGACACTCTGGCGAGGACAACAAACGGGACTAAGTAGGTATGGGGCCGAGATCAAAGACGAGGCCTAGACCACCCTAGAGGGCCTATTATATAGTAAAAAAGGGATCGAGAGGTGGCAGCAAGTTCAAAGACATGGCTGCTGCTGATGACGATGTAGACCTGGTAGAGTTACACTCGGGGGGAGCAACTCTCGCCCAGGCCGCTGAGGAGGCCGAAACAACTCGAGGTAAACAAAGAAGTGTTATAGTCTATTCGCTGTAAGTAGGCGAGAAATCATGACCTCTAACCTCCGTAACTCAAAAACGACGAGAGTAATCGAGCTAATACTTCTACCATTTGGGAACAGCCAGTCAAGTAGTAGATGTGGAAATGTACAGCCAATTTGTTCTAGCCCTTTTTGAGTTACAGAGGATTGGAGTCACGATTTCTCGCCTACTTACAGCGAATAGACTACAGTAGTCCCTGCGGTCCATTCCTGAGACACTACGAAGAGAGAGAGAGAGAGAGAGAGAGAGAGAGAGAGAGAGAGAGAGAGAGAGAGAGAGAGAGAGAGAGAGAGAGAAAGAGAGAAAGAGAGAGAGAGAGCGAGAGCGAGAGAGAGAGAGAGCGAGAGCGAGAGCGAGAGCGAGAGAGAGAGAGAGAGCGAGAGAGAGAGAGAGCGAGAGAGAGCGAGAGAGAGAGAGCGAGAGCGAGAGAGAGAGAAAGAGAGAGAGCGGTAACGTGTGAAAGAGAGGAGGACGTGCCTACCAGACGCTACTGGTCTGAGGATTATGGCCTACTACGGGATTCCTCTATAAATAACACACTTTCTTTTTTTCTGGTTCCTTTCCTCTACTCCTCCTCCTCCCTTACCGTTACCGTTACCGTTATCGCGAGCGATAGCGAGCCTGTAATTTAAGAGTAATCGGCCTTCGGCCGGGACATTTTTCTACCGAAAAATGTACAAATTTATCTTGAAAGGGGGTCAAGGAGGTGAAATTATAAGATTGCTGGAGGAGTAGGAAACAAACTAGAAACCTCCCATTAAGCCTGTATCACAGGAGAGCTTTTATAGTCAACATTCGATGATCAAAAATGTTTCTGCCAACATTTAAGGAATATTTTGCACTGGTATTGGCAACTAGACTGGTGGTAGATGAATTTAGGTACGTACGGTAACCGAAATATATTAAAGATTGACCTCACAAGCTGCCAGACCAGTGTTGAGGATAAATGTTGATGGCCAAAAGAACTCGTGTGGGTGTGATACCGGCTTAACTCACATTTATCGCAGGGTAGTAGTAAGTATTATTCCGTTTATATTCAAATTTCTCCTCTTCCCCATTCATTAAAATATGCAACTATAGGCAAGAGAGCTACTTCCAAATAGCAGACGATGTTTAGCTTCTCTTTCTCTTTTTTTTTTTTTTTTAAGGGGAGATGTCCACTCGAGGGATTTTTTTCTTGACTCCTTTCTCCCTCATGTTTAGCCCCATTGTTTTTCTAATTTTAAGACGTTTGCCCCATTACTTTGACTATTTTAAGAACTTTCAACCCATTTCTGTCAATTTTAAAACCTTTCGTGCCATTTAGGTGTCAATTTTATCATGGCGAGCGATAGCGAGCCTGTAATTTAAGAGGAACCGGCTTTCAGCCGGGACATTTTTCTACCGAAAAATGTACAAATTTATCTTGAAAGGGGCTCAAGGGGGTGTAATCTTAAGCTTGAAGGATATCTAGGGACCAAACTAAAAACCTCCCCTTAACAGCGCCTTGATTATGACTTCTATTCCTTCACCAGCATCATTCCACCATTTCAACTTGTTCCATCACACCCAGTAATTATTACGATTCGTCGCCAATACCGTACGTATCCAAACATTAGCTAATAAAAGACAAACATTTTCACCACTACCACCATTTTTCCTATTCCCTTCATCATCATCACATCCACACCTACATAATCACCACCACCAACTCCACTGCACCACCACAAGCTCACCACCATCACCTCCACCCACCACCACTATCCCCCCCCCCACCACCTCCACCACCAACTCCACTACTACAAGTCCACCACCATCACCTCCACCCACCACCTTCCCTCCCCCCGTCACCACCAACAGTACCACCACCACCACCACTATCCGCCCCCCACCACCTCCACCACCAACTCCACTACTACAAGTCCACCACCATCACCTCCACCCACCACCTTCCCTCCCCCCGTCACCACCAACAGTACCACCACCACCACCACGGGCTGGGAAAAATCATCAATCTCTCACAATCACATTACCCTCTCCCACAATACACTTAGCCTCCATAATTTATGAGACCGCCGGGGTATACTCTTACACTGCCGCACACACATACACACGCACACACATACATCACATACATACATACACGTACACACTCACTCACTCTTACACTGATGCACCAACACACATGATAACACACACACAGCCAGCCAGCCAGACACACACACACAGACACACACACACAGACACACACACACAGACACACACACACACACACACACAGACAGACACTAACACACACACACATAATTTATAATAATTTGTATTTTGCACTAGCATAATTATTGTATTAATTTCTTGTTTTTAATGTAAAGTATATTATTCTCACCCATTGTAAACTGAGCTTACCATTTTCATATCTGTACATCTCATGTTCATCCACTAATTGTAAAATGTGTATTTTCAGCTAATGAGGCTGCCATTCTTTAATAAACCGTTTATTATTATTATTAGTATTATTATTACAGACACACACACACACACACACACACACACACATACACACACACACACACACACACACACACAGACACACACACACACACACAGAAAGAGAGCCCAGCCCAGAGCAGTTGTAAGAAGATAAACAAAGCACGGGAAGGTTTATATCTCAGCGGTATTTCATAGGCACATATATATTGTTTCCTAGAGGCCTCCCTTGTGTATGTTTAGGGTTCAGTACTTAGGAGACACTGAAGGATGTAGTACATAAGGTAATAATAATAAAGAGAGAGAGAGAGAGAGAGAGAGAGAGAGAGAGAGAGAGAGAGAGAGAGAGAGAGAGAGAGAGAGAGAGAGAGAGAGCGAGAGAGCGCGAGAGAGAGAGAGAGAGAGAGAGAGAGAGAGAGAGCGACATCCCTAACGAACACTAAAAAAAAAAAAAAAAGAGAGAGAAAACAAACAAAAAAAGCTAGCGAGGAATTCCCAGTAGCTAACCGGCCCCCTCTTTATGTAATACCATAAGGGTTAATCTGCGGGGGGGGGGGGGGAGGGGATTTATATCCTACGTGGATCAATAAAGTCCAGAATGAGATCGGGGGATAAAAAAACAACGGGGGGGTGGGGGAATAAATAAGAGAAAGGGGGGAGGGGGGAGAAAGGAGGGAGGGGGGAGAAAGGAGGGAGGTGGGAGAAATGGGGGGAAAGGAGGGAGAAATGGGGGAAGAGGGTGAGTGGTGAGAAGGGAGGGAGGTGGGAGATATGGGGAGAAATGGGGGGAAAGGAGGGAGAAATGGGGGAAGAGGGGAGAAATGGGGAAGAGGGAGAAATGAGGGAAGGGGGGGAATGGGAGAGGGGAACAAATGGGGGAAAAGAGGGAGGGGGAGAAATGGGGGGAAAGGAGGAAGGGGGGGAGAAATGGGGGGAAAGGAGGGAGGGGGGAGAGAAATGGGGGAAAGGAGGGAGGGAGGAGAAATGGGGGAATGGAGGGTGGGGGAGAAATGGGGGGAGGAGAGAAATGAGGGAAGGGAGGGAGGGAGGGAGGGGGGAGAAATGAGGGAAGGAGAGATGTGTGTTTGTCTAAGGGGAAAGTTCTGTGTGTGCTGTGTTGTTGTTGTTTGGCGATGCGGTATGGTGGAATGTGGTTATTAACCCT
Organism: Paralithodes platypus; assembly: GCA_032716605.1. Classification (NCBI taxonomy): domain Eukaryota; kingdom Metazoa; phylum Arthropoda; class Malacostraca; order Decapoda; family Lithodidae; genus Paralithodes; species Paralithodes platypus. The sequence goes on from CM064567.1 coordinate 6,983,463, forward strand.
TCCAGTACCGGTGCTGACGTCCTGTTAACTTTATCCTGGCTACTATTAGACGCTTATACCCAGCTTAACAAGGGCCTACAACCATTAACAGGCTTCAAACTATCCCACTTAGGATAACTCCCTCTACTACCACAGATCCTTCACTTTTGGGTGATTTTTGCATTTATTCACTATTTTTCTAGTTTCCTCCCTAGACCTCATCAAATTAAAAAAAAAAAAAAAAAAACATCCATTAGATCCCCCTTCTAGATTAATTTGTACATTTTTCGGTAGAAAAATTTCCCGGCCGAAGGCCGGTGCTTCCAACATTACAGGCTGACTACCGTTCGCCACGGAAAAAATCGACACCTAAATAGCACGAAACATTTTCAAAATATGCTGGCTCGCTACCGCTCACCAGTAAAAAAATTTACACCTGGATGGGGATAAACGTCTTAAAACAGTAGGCTGAATGGGGTCGAATGGATACAAGCCAGAGACAGAGAGAAAAGGAGATAACAAAAAGCAGGTCACCCCCCTTAAAGGAAGTGTTGTCAAAATGAAGAAAATAGTTATACTGGTGGTGGTAGTGGTGGTAGTTCCGAGTATACTGGTGGTGGAGGTACCGGTAGTGGTTTAACCCGTACAGTGCAGCGAATGTCTTTTTTTAGCACATTCTAGCCACTATTACTCGATTTTATTCAGCTTAGGAAGGACATCTAGCAAAAATATGGCTTCAAACTATCTCAAAACCAATCCTTTCAACTACCACAGATCCTTCCTAAGCTGCATAATATTGTCTAAATAAAGCTAGAATAAAATGCAACACACGTCGCTGGTACTCAAAGGGTTAAGGTACCGGTAGAATGACGTGCCGGTGCTAGTGTTATGGTTATCTGACGAGCTAATTAGGATCTGGAGTGATGTTAAAACTGATGGAAAAACTCCCAAACAAAGATGACTCAGTAAGAATATCGAGTGAGGTTAAAATGATGTCTGGTTGAAAAAAAAAAAAAAAAAAAAAAAATGCGGCGACGTTGGTGGTAGTGGTACAGTCGCGCTAATAAGTGATGTCTCGGCACCAATTATGTTTTGATCAATAGCCTAATTGGTATCAGCAATTTCTTCATATCGAGTGAAATATACAAACACGTTCCTACACTTACCCACCTATT
>CM064567.1:6989616-7022977 GCA_032716605.1 Paralithodes platypus
AGGGAGAAAGGGGTCAAGAAAAAAAGTCCCTGAAGTGGATATCTCTCCCCTTAAATTAGTCGCATTGTTTGTGCTAATACACTAACTACTGACAAAAAAACCATACTAATATTAATGTGCATTATATTGTGTATGCCATGCCCATACAACAGGTCCTACGTGTGTTGTTTTAATAATGTTTATGGGGAATATATTATATATATATATATATATATATATATATATATATATATATATATAGTATTTGTATTAGGTAGAGATGATGGAGGTGGTACGGTAGTGATTTAGGAGGAGGAGGAGGAGGTGGAGGTGGTGGTGGTGATTTAGGAGGAGGAGGAGGAGGTAGTGGTGGAAGAGATGGAGGAAGTAGTGGTGTTATTGTGGTAAATGGTGGTGTTGGTGAGAGATTTGTGCTGCTATTGGTGTTGATGAAGTTAGTGTATTAGTGTGGTGTTAGTGGTACTGATGGTGCAAGAAGGGTGAAGGTATTGATGTTAGTGGTGGTGATGGCGCAAGAAAGGTGAAGGTGTTGGTGGTAGTGGTAGTGGTGGTGGTGGTGGTGGTGGTGATAGTGATGGTGTAAAAAGGGTGGAATGGTGAAGGTGGGGGTACACATATCCCCCACCACGATAAGCCCTAGTGGACATAACGACTCGTTGTGGGCCTCGTAAAACCCAAGCTTAGAGGGTCGCCTTGGCCAACCCCCCCCCCCCCCCACCCCCCCCCCCCACCACCACCACCACCACCAACAACACCACCACCAACAACAACAACACCCAACATACACTCGAGGTTACCGGACAGGTCAGGTGAAGGTATTGAGGGATAAGCCTTTACAACGGCACCTCGTAGCTACCGTACTTTCTACTGTCCTATTTTCTGAAGAGTGTAGAGAGGGGAGAAGGGATGTTGGAAAGAAAGGAAGCTGTTGGAGTGGCTTTGGGGATCAATTTAGAGTGTCAAAGAAAACCCGAGTCCAGTATTTTCAGTCTGTATTATTAATTATTATATTAATGATTATATTATTATAAATTGAGATATATAGTTCAAATTATCCTTATGTTTAGTCTTAATTGTTGTGTAAAATAGAGGTTTCTTCTTCGTCTATTGAGCGCTCTTGTTCCAATTATGTGTTACTGTAGGTGTTAGTGATGGTGGTGATGGTGTAGTGTTAATACTGATGGTGGTGTAGTGTTGCTGTTAGTAGTGGTGGTGATAGTGCAAGGCGATTGAAGGTATTGGTGTTAGTGGTGGTGGTGTTAGTAGTGGTGGTGATAGTGCAAGGCGATTGAAGGTATTGGTGTTAGTGGTGGTGGTGTTAGTAGTGGTGGTGATAGTGCAAGAAGATTGAAGGTATTAGTGTTACTGTTGGTGTTGGTAGTAGTGGTGGTGGTGGTGGTGGTGTTAGTGGTGGTGAAGGTGGGGGTACACATATTCCTCCCCGACTCCCCCCACCCTGATAAGCCATAGTGGACATAACGACTCGTTGTGGGCCTCGTAAAACCCAAGCTTAGAGGGTCGCCTTGGCCAACCTCACCACTACATGGGAACCTATACAACCTAGTGCTGAAGTCCAGATTGACCAACTAAAACTCCCCTTCTAAACTCAGTCATGTAAATAAAACTCAGATACCACAAGTGTTGATACTTTATTTGTTCATATCCTTATTATTAACAAATGAAATATTCATAATGGCAAAGTTGTAATTTTTTTCACCCCGGAGTGTTGTCCTTGAAGTTACAATACAGGTACTATAGTCTATCCGCTGTAAGTAGGTGAGAAATCATGACCTCTATCCTCTGTAACTCTAAAAGGGCTAGAGCAAATTGGCTGTAAATTTCCACATCTATTCCTTGACTGACTCTTCTCAAATGGTAGAAATATTAGCTCGATTACTCTAGTCGTGTTTGAGTTACAGAGGATAGAGGTCATGAATTTTCGCCTACTTACAGCGAACAAACTATTGACAGCTTCGCAACTTGAGTAACCATGTAGATAATATTTGTTTCGAATAGAACTTAACAAACTAATGCAATATGTGTGAGGAATTATTGGGCATCCTTGGAGTTGGCATAACATAATAAAAACAGGTACTTTTTTTGTACCAACTAACCTATTCTAAAGTAAACATCACAGTCTCTAGGGTACAACAATGGCGTCCTGGGGATGTATACGATGTCCAAACCAACCGCGTCTAATGTAACCGACACAGCCAACCCCACCAACCCCTCTCCCTCCCTCTCTCAATATGAATACAACACACAACCATGGCTGGAAATTATAATTAAAAGGTTCAGCACTAGTATTTGTAGAAACTTTTTCACATGACATCTGTTATACCTTGAACAAACTTCCTTCACAAGTTGTAAACAGTTCTTCAGTGGAGCAGTTCAGGAAGAGAGTATGGCCTACATAGTATTTTGCATAGTGAGTGTAGTGCATTAAATATTCTCTCTCCATCCACGTCCAGTATCTCCCCGGAATGGACGGTCTCTGATATAAAAACGATCATTCTGCAAACTAAATATTCACTCTCCTTCCACGTCCAGTATCTCCCCGGAATGGACGGTCTCTGATATAAAAACGATCATTCTGCAGACTCCCATTTTCTTATTAGTCTATGTTCTTATTCTTTGTAACTACTTGTAACTCTCCCCCCTTTGTACCGCCGACCAGCGCTTGCCAGAGATGCACGTAAAGACCCTGAAATAGCCGGGCATCACCGGGATAAAATGCTTTGATGTGTGTGTGTTTTTTTATGGCGCTAGCAAAGTGAAATTAATCTGCATGTATTGGTGTGTGTGTGTGTGTGTGTGAGAGAGAGAGAGAATATGTGTGTGTGTGTGTGTGTGTGTGTGTGTGTGTGTGTGTGTGTGTGTGTGTGTGTGTGTGTGTGTGTGTGTGTGTGTGTGTGTGTGTGTGTGTGTGAAAGAGAGAGAGAATATGTGTGTGTGTGTGTTTTTGCGTGTGTGTGAATGTACCGTACTGTATATGAGTGGGCGGGTGTGTGTGTGTGTGGTGTGTGGTATGTGTATGTGTGTGTGTGTGTGTGTGTGTGTGTGTGTGTGTGTGTGTGTGTGTGTGTGTGTGTGTGTGTGTGTAACATTGTGTGTGTGTGCGTGAATGTCTATGCGTGGGCGTGTGTGTCTGTGTGTAGGAAGGGGGTGGGAGGTCAAACACATGCTTTCTTTGATAACCAACTTCAAACTCCTCCGTGCCGTGGTCTCTTGTCGCTAGATCGTCGGGGTACCGGGTATTACTTTGAAGCACTGACTCGTCGGGGTATTACTTTGAAGCACTGACTCGTCGGTTACTACTTTGAAGCACTGACAACACATGCAACACAGTTCTTCCACTAGCTTATGATATAAAGACTAAAGGCGGTGTCACACGAGCGCCTTTTCCGTCAATTTTTAAGAGCAATTGTATTCTGGCATCTTTGAAAGAATTCAGCCACTTAAGGCGGGTGACCTGTTTTTTGTTATTTCTGTCCTTTTCTCTCTTTCTCTGGCTTGTATCCATTCGGCCCCATTCAGCCAACTATTTTAAGACGTTTATCCCCATCTAGGTGTCGATTTCTTCCTGGCGAGCGATAGCGAGCCAGCATTATATGAAGAAATCCGGCTTCGCCGGAGAAATGTTTCTATTGAAAAATGTACAAATTTAGCCTTCTGTCTAACAAAAATAAAAAATATGCTGGTTCGATACCGCTCACCAGTAAACAATTGACACCTGGATGGGGATAAACGTCTTAAAACAGTAGTCTGAATGGGGCCAAATGGATACAAGCCAGAGAAAGATAGAAAAGGACAGAACCAAAACAGGTCACCCTCCCCCCCTTAAGACCGGTTCTGTTAGCATTTCTTCTTTCATTAGCTTATGATGCAAAGGCCGGTTAGGCTAATATTTCCTTTTCGTTATAAGTCTGTTTGCAAGCTAAGCAATACGTCACTGTTTGCAAGCTAAGTAATACGTCACTGTTTGCAAGCTAAGCAATACGTCACTGTTTGCAAGCTAAGCAATACGTCACTGTTTGCAAGCTAAGCAATACGTCACTGTTTGCAAGCTAAGCAATACGTCACTGTTTGCAAGCTAAGCAATACGTCACTGTTTGCAAGCTAAGCAATATAGTCTGTTTGCAAGCTAAGCAATATAGTCTGTTTGCAAGCTAAGTAATATAGTCTGTTTGCAAGCTAAGCAATATATACTGTTTGCAAGCTAAGCAATATAGTCTGTTTGCAAGCTAAGCAATATATACTGTTTGCAAGCTAAGCAATATAGTCTGTTTGCAAGCTAAGCAATACGTCACTGTTTGCAAGCTAAGCAATACGTCACTGTTTGCAAGCTAAGCAATATAGTCTGTTTGCAAGCTAAGCAATACGTCACATTCCAACTTTATTATTCTGGCTACAATTAGTCGATTTTTAGTCAGTTTACAAAAAGGGCCTCCCAGTAATTAATAGGCTTCGATCTATGTCACTTCAGGGGAGATCTTCACTTGAGGGATTTTTTTCTTGACCCCCTTTCACCCTCATGTTTAGCCCCATTGCTTTTGATATTATAAAACGTTCGCCCCATTAGTTTAACGATTTTAAGAACTTTCACCCCATATTAAGACCTTTCGTGCCATTCAGGTGTCGATTTTATCCTGGCGAGCGATAGCGAGCCTGTAATTTAAGAGGAACCGGGACATTTTTCTACCGAAAAATGTACAAATTTATCTTGAAAGGGACTCAAGGGGGTGTAATTTTAAGCTTGATGGAGGTCTAGGGAACAAACTAAATACCTCCCCTTAACCCATTTTACTACCTCAGATCATTCGTAAACTGCACAAAATCTTCTAAAAATGGCAAGAATAACACTTAAAAACCGTAAAAGAAGGGGGTTTAATAAAGTCATGATTCCCACTATATATATATATATATATATATATATATATATATATATATATATATATATATATATATTCGAAACAATATATATACCGGCAACCCCATTGTCTTTGGTTAATAAGAGAGAATTTCGCCCATAATCTCTTGAAAATAAAGGACCGTACTGTACTTAAAGGGGAGATTTCCACCTGGAGGATTTTTTTTCTGCTGGAACTCTTTCTCCCCCTCATGTTTAGCCACATTGCTTTTGAGATTTTAAGACGTTCGCCCCATTAGTTTGGCGATTTTAAGAACCCTCGCCCCATTTCTGTCAATTTTAAGACCATTCGTGCCATTTAGGTGTCGATTTTTTCCTGGCGAGCGATAGCGAGCCTGTAATTTAAGGGGAATCGGCCTTCGGCCGGGACATTTTTCTACCGAAAAATGTACAAATTTATCTTGAAAGGGGGTCTAGGGGGAGTACTTTTAAGTTTGATGGAGGTCTAGAGAACAAACTAAATACCTCCCCTTAAAGAGTAGTGGTCACCCTGGTTCAGAAAGGGTTAATTCCCAAAGCGTAGAGACTAGAGTTGCCGAGAAAAGTGCCCGTATGACTCTCGGCCTCATATGAACCAACCCTGTGAGAGTAGCCCCTGTATACCTGGCCTTCTGGATAGAGGTGCCCAGGGCGGGTTTTGGGCGGGCGGGCGGGCAGGCAGGCAGTTACCACACACGATCGTACACCCGTTAACACCCTTTCGACCACCAGCTCTCTAAAATCAACCCAACGCCAATAAATGAAGGATCAAATATAAGAAGAATCACCTATGAACCCCTGTAGGATGAACCAGGGTGACCACTACTCTTTAACGGGAGGTATTTAGTTTGTTCCCTAGACCTCCATCAAGCTTAAAATTACACCCCCTTGAGTCCCTTTTAAGATAAATTTGTACATTTTTCGGTAGAAAATTTTCCCGGCCAAAGGCCGGTTCCTCTTAAATTACTGGCTCGCTATCGCTCGCCAGGATAAAATCGACACCTGAATGGCACGAAAGGTCTTAATATGGGGTGAAAGTTCTTAAAATCGCTAAACTAATGGGGCAAACGTGTTATAATATCAAAAGCAATGAGGCTAAACATGAGGGAGAAAGGGGTCAAGAAAAAAATCCCTCAAGTGGAGATCTCCCTTAAACCCTGTAGGCTGGAGCATCCGTGAAGTGGTGTTATGGGGGCTGGCTGGGTCCTGAGATACTATCAAAGGGAAATGCCAGAGCCTGGCCATGGTGCGTCGTCACCATACTGGCCTGGGGCAGGATGGTCAGTGTGGGTCTGCCTGCCTTATACTGCCCAACTCCTTACCTGCCTTCCTTATTACCCCCCTGCCTGCCTTACTACCCCCCAGACTGCCTTATACTACCTAACTCCTTACCTGCCTCCCATATTACCCCCCTGCCTGCCTTACTACCCCCCAGACTGCCTTATACTGCCTAACTCCTTACCTGCCTCCCATATTACCCCCCTGCCTGCCTTATACTGCCCAACTCCTTACCTGCCTCCCATATTACCCCCCTGCCTGCCTTACTACCCCCCAGACTGCCTTATACTGCCCAACTCCTTGCCTGCCTCCCTGCCTTGTCCCTCCTTACTACCTTGCCAGCCCTGTACCTCCCACCGTTCTGTCTGCCTCAACTGCCTGCCTTACCACCCCCCGTGCCTGCCTTATACTGCCCAACTCCTTGTCTGCCTCCCTGCCTTGTCCCTCCTTACCATCCTGTCTACCCTGTATCTCCCACCTCCTCCTTACTCTTCGATACCCTGCCCATTGCCTACCATATTATTTGACCACCTCGCAGACTGTCAAAGCCGGGAGCCCTATCGGTCCTATCCCTCGTTATTGTCTGCCTGCCTAATCGGTGCTCCCTATCCTCTAACTACCATACTGTTTACCTATCTATTGTAGGGTTCACCACTCTTTTGGTGACAATGAGGAGAGTGCGAACACAATCCCATCCTCATACAAATACAGTCAAAGTAATAGACACAGTGTCCACTAAATCATATATCATAAACCATAAACTAAATCATATATCATAAACGATACGACATAAATAAAAACTCCTACCGGTGCCGGTACTTTAAGGGGAGGTGCCGTCCGGCTGGCTCAGTTGATAACGTGCCTGATTCCCACCTTGAAGGTCTCGCGTTCAATCCCCGCTCAGATTGAAAAGTTGTTCTGGGATACAGCCGGCGGTTACCATCTCTCCATGAGCAAGGGGGATGGGTAATGGTCTCTGGTAGACTAAAGAAAGCCAAGCGCTTGCGAATCCTCGAAGGAGGAGAGACGGGCGCTATATAAGTAACCAGAAGATTATTATTATTATTATTATTACCGGTATTTAGTTTGTTCCCTAGACCTCCATCAAGCTTAAAACTACACCCCCTTGAGTCCCTTTCAAGATAAATTTGTACATTTTTCGGTAGAAAAATGTCCCGGCCGAAGGCCGGTTCCTCTTAAATTACAGGCTCGCTTTCGCTCGCCAGGATAAAATCGACACCTGAATTGCACGAAAGGTCTTAATATGGGGTGAAAGTTCTTAAAATCGCTAAACTAATGGGGCAAACATTTTATAACATCACAAGCAATGGGGCTAAACATGAGGGAGAAAGGGGTCAAGAAAAAAAAAAATCCCTCAAGTGGAGATCTCCCCTTAAAGTCCATTCCATTCCAGCGTGCTCCTCGTGAATGGCCCAAGAGGAAGTTAAATACATTCCTGTAGTTCGGGGCTGAGAGCAACACAATAACAGGTTTCTTCGCTCCAACAGTTAAGGGGAGATCTCCACTTGAGGGATTTGTTTCTGGACTCCTTTCTCCCTCATGTTTAGCCCCATTGTTTTTCTAATTTTAAGACGTTCGCCCCATTATTTTCACGATGTTAAGAACTTTCAACCCATTTCAGTCAATTTTAAGACCTTTCGTGCAATTTAGGTGTAGATTTGATCCTGGCGAGCGATAGCGAGCCTGTAATTTAAGAGGAACCGGCTTTCAGCCGGGACATTTTTCTACCGAAAAATGTACAAATTTATCTTGAAAGGGGCTCAAGGGGGTGTAATCTTAAGCTTGAAGGATATCTAGGGACCAAACTAAAAACCTCCCCTTAATAAAATATGGTATACCGGATATGCCTCAGCAGACCCACCCTTCGTTAGGTGGTCTACCCCAAGTGGCTTTAGGATCGGTTAAGGGGAGGTTTTTAGTTTGGTCCATAGATATCCTTCAAGCTTAAGATTACACCCCCTTGAGCCCCTTTCAAGATAAATTTGTACATTTTTCGGTAGAAAAATGTCCCGGCTGAAAGCCGGTTCCTCTTAAATTACAGGCTCGCTATCGCTCGCCAGGAAAAAATCGACACCTAAATGGCACGAAAGGTCTTAAAATTGACGGAAATGGGTTGAAAGTTCTTATAATCGTCAAAATAATGGGGCGAACGTCTTAAAATTAGAAAAACAGTGGGGCTAAACATGAGGGAGAAAGGAGTCAAGAAAAAATTCCCTCAAGTGGAAATCTCCCCTTAACCCTTGCACAACGATTAACGACACTTTTTAAATTTTAGTATGGCTAGCATATACAGTAGAAGATTTCATACAGCTTAGAAAGGATCAATACGAATCAATTAACCCTTTCACACGATGACGACACTGTTCAATATAGTTTGCCTATCGTTTAGAAGATTCTATATGGTTTAGGAAGGATCAATGCGAGCCAAAAATAGTAATCAATTGCTAGATTAAAATCGCCAACCGTTGGCCCAAATAAAAGCCACTGCACTGAAGGGGTTTAGATCAGCTAAGCCATAGTTACAACCTCTAACTCTCTTGATCCTATCCTAGTCCTTCCCCACACAACGCCCGAATATCATGTTACCCGAGAGCATCCACCTGCAGCTGGCCCCTATACCCGTCTGTACCCCGGCGACGTCTTTTTAATTACCGTATACCCGTCTGTACCCCGGCGACGTCTTTTTAATTACCGTATACCCGTCTGTACCCCGGCGACGTCTTTTTAATTACCGTATACCCGTCTGTACCCCGGCGACGTCTTTTTAATTACCGTATACCCGTCTGTACCCCGGCGACGTTTTTTTAATTACCGTATACCCGTCTGTACCCCGGCGACGTCTTTTTAATTACCGTATACCCGTCTGTACCCCGGCGACGTCTTTTTAATTACCGTATACCCGTCTGTACCCCTGCGACGTCTTTTTAATTACCGTATAGGCTAGTTATATTGAGACTATTATGCGCAAGTTTAAGAAGGATCTGTGGACATGTAAAGGGTTAAGGGGAGACATCACCACTTGAGGGACTTTTTTTCTTGACCCCTTTCTCCCTCATGTCTAGCCCCATTGCTTTTGATATGTTGAGACGTTTGCCCCATTATTTTGACGATTTTAAGAACTTTCAACCCAATTCTGTCAATGTTAAGACCTTTCGTGCCATGTAGGTGTCGATGTTATCCTGGCGAGCGATAGCGAGCCTGTAATTTAAGAGGAACCGGCTTTCAGCCGGGACATTTTTCTACCGAAAAATGTACAAATTTATCTTGAAAGGGGCTCAAGGGGGTGTAATCTTAAGCTTGAAGGATATCTAGGGACCAAACTAAAAACCTCCCCTTAATAAAAGATGGTATACCGGATATGCCTCAGCAGACCCACCCTTCGTTAGGTGGTCTACCCCAAGTGGCTTTAGGATCGGTTAAGGGGAGGTTTTTGAAACTGGATACAATCGTCTAATAGTAGCCAGAACAACGTTAAAAAGACGTCGCCGGTACCGAAGGGGTTAAATAAAAGGAACAGCATCAGATTATATATATATATATATACACAAGGTCGGTTCACAACAGGTGGGAGGAGGAGGCTCTTACATTAAGGGGAGGTCTCCACTTGAGGGATTTTTTTCTTGACCCCTTTCTCCCTCATGTTTACCCCCATTGCTTTTGATATTATAAAACGTTCGCCCCATTAATTTAGCGATTTTAAGAACTTTCACCCCATATTAAGACCTTTCGTGCCATTCAGGTGTCGATTTTATCCTGGCGAGCGATAGCGAGCCTGTAATTTAAGAGGAACCGGCCTATGGCCGGGACATTTTTCTACCGAAAAATGTACACATTTATCTTGAAAGGGACTCAAGGGGGTATCATTTTAAGCTTGATGGAGGTCTAGGGAACAAAGTAAATACCGGTACCTCCCCTTAATGCCGTATACTTGCTAATACTGTCAAATAGTGTAAGCCTTTAACCTTCATGACTTGACCCAACAATATCAAAAGTTAAGGGGGGTCACCTGCTGTTTTCTTCTTTCTCTCTTTTCTCTGACTTTTATCCATTCGGCCCCATTCAGCCAACTGTTTTAAGGCGTTTATCCCCATCCAGGTGTCGATTTCATCCTGGCGAGCGATAGCGAGCCAGCATTGTATGGAGAAATCCGGCTTCGCCGGAGACATTTTTCTATCGAAAAATGTACACATTTAGCTTGCTGTTAAAACAAAAATATATGTATGCTGGCTCGCAATATTGACACCTGGATGGGGGTAAACGCCTTAAAACCGTAGGCTGAATGGGGCCGAATGGATACAAGCCAGAGAAAAAGAGAACAAAGGCAGGTCATGCCCCCTTAAAACTCCACCTAGCCTAAGCAACCCCGTCTGTTCTACTGGCAGATCTGTGGAGCTATTAAAGGGTGCGGCGGCAAGTCACGAAAACTGAACCGGATGCTGAGTAAGGACCAGTGCATATTACGATAAGCTTCACGGGCAGAGAGAATGGGGGGAGACCGTGTGTTTGAATAAAAGCTGGAGAATCGTGAAGTTTGATTATAAAGTTATGATGGAAATTATTATTGTAACCGAAAAGAGCAATGAGAACACAAAAATAGAAGGGCAGAGGAGTAACGAAACTAAACGAAAATAACAAAAAGAACAAATAGAGCGAAGTGTAAGGGGGGGAAAGAAAGAAAGAAAGAAAGAGAGAAAAAGAGAGAGAGAGAGAGAGAGAGAGAGAGAGAGAGATTCTGATTCAGATAGTTTATTGCCTTGGAAAATATTTGTAAGAGGATCTGTTTGTACGAAGGAAACGGGAGAAGGACTGGATACATGGGAGAAAAATGAGGAGCTATAAAGAAGCAAGAGGCGGAGTAAATAAAGGAAAAGCAAGAGAAGGGAAGAAAGAGGAGATAAGAGGAAGCAAGCGGAGGAGTAAATGGAGGAAAAGAAAGAGAAGGGGAGAAAGAGGAGATAAGAGGAAGCAAGAGGCGGAGTAAATAAAGGAAAAGCAAGAGAAGGGGAGAAAGAGGAGATAAAAGGAAGCAAGAGGCGGAGTAAATAAAGGAAAAGCAAGAGAAGGGGAGAAAGAGGAGATAAGAGGAAGCAAGAGGCGGAGTAAATGGAGGAAGAGAAAGATAAGGGGAGAAAGAGGAGATAAAAGGAAGCAAGAGGAGGAGGAAATGGAGGAAAAGCAAGAGAAGGGGAGAAAGAGGAGATAAGAGGAAGCAAGAGGAGGAGGAAATGGAGGAAAAGAAAGAGAATGATAAAAAGAAGAGACACAAAGAAACAAGAGAAGGACTAGATAGAGGAGAAGAAGAGGAATGGAAGAGAGGAAAATAAGAAGAAAGCAAGAGGAGGAGGAGAATAAGAAAGCAAGAGGAGGAAGAGGAGAAGAAAGCAAGAGAATGAGTAGAAGGAGAAGAGGAAAGGAAAAGAGAAGGAAATGAAGAATAGAAGAAAGCAAGAAGAGAAGGAGGAGGAGGAGGAGGAGAGAGGAGGAGGAGGAGGAGAGAAGGAGAAGGAGGGAGAGGAGGATGAGAGAAGGAGAAGAAAGAAAGAAAATCAGTAGAAGAGGAAAGTAAATGAAGAAGAGAAGAAGAGAAGAAGAGAAGGAGGAGGTGAGGAAGGAGGAGGAGGAGAACGAGGAGGAAAGGAGAAGAGGAAAAGAAGAGAAGAAGGAGAAGGAGGGAGGAAAAGGAAGAGAGAAGGAGCCAGCCAGCCGCATCACCACCACCACCACCTCCACCACCATCAATATGCAAATTATAGATAAACCCATAAAACTGCGGCCCGCCATCATCCACGACACGCCTGGATAATGTACGCCCCAAAACCAACACACGCCCTCACGCCCTCTTATATTATCAGCCCAAACTCTCCATTCACCCACATTATTTAACAGTGGACAGATTTGAGAGTAGGCCTATATACCCATTATCTTGAACTCACTGTCAATGCCATACTAACATGCCTGGTTCACCATTCATATACTAACAAATATGGTGATGTCATAAGAATATACTTCACCTCCATCATCATTTTATACTCCGTCAATACCTTACTAACATCCATATTTCAACTTGCACAGCATCAAAACAATTGGCATTCAATACCTTACTAACATCCATATTTCAACTAGCACAGCATCAACACAATTGGCAATGCCCTACGAACATATTTCACCAATCTTATCACCAACCTTAACATTTTAAAACTCGCTGGCAATACCATACTAACACGCATATTTCACCATTCGCATCAGAACAATTGGCAATGTCCTACGAACACATTTCACCTTCCATACCACCACAACAACACTCCTATATCAAGCCAAACTCTCAATCGCACCACATCATTTATAGATCGGATTTTAGATACCGGTACCGTACTGTTCCTCGGTTATTAACGCTTTCACTGCCGATATATACCAAACTCTCAATCGCACCACATCATTTATAGATCGGATTTTAGATACCGGTACCGTACTGTTCCTCGGTTATTAACGCTTTCACTGCCGATATATACCAAACTCTCAATTGCACCACATCATTTATAGATCGGATTTTAGATACCGGTACCGTACTCTTCCTCGGTTATTAACGCTTTCACTGCCGATACCAAACCCCCCCATAATTTCCCGGCCGAAGGCCGGTTCCTCTTAAATTATGGCTACAAAGGAGTACAAAGGAGTACAAAGGCTACAGGCTCGCTATCGCTCGCCAGGAAAAAATCGACATCTAAATAACACGAAGTCTTAATATTGACAAAGAAATTGGGCGAAAGGTCTTAAAATCGCCAAAGTAATGGGCCGAACGTCTTATAATCGGAGAACTAATAAGGCTAAACATGAGGGGGACGGGGGACCAGAAAACTGCCCCATCTCCCCTTAATGGCTCCTGTGTTGAGTATAATGCAGTCAAAACCACCAATAAGCGCCTTCACACCCTCTTCCTCCATCAAGCCAAACTCTCGATTATCCGGCACCTGATTTAAGAGCCAGGTTTTAGATAGTAGTTCATCGTAGCTTGAATATTGTCGATACTAAACTACCCGACACCCTCTTATGGCAAGCTAAACTCTCGATACCACATTATTTACAAGCCAGATTTTAGATAGTACCCGGTAGTAGTTCATTGTATCCTGAATATTGTCGATACTAAACTACCCGACACCTTCACCTATGTTCACCTATGTGGAGTTCGCCACTCTTGCTAGTGGCACCGAAGAGCGCACCGCCCTTCGTTGTTGTTTGAGAATTGGTGCAGCAGACTATTCGAAGAGGTGGAGCGCACCCTTGTGAAGATGGGCTCGTCTGGCACTTTTTGTAGTTCGACATCGAGAGCTCTCTTGAAGCTGTGTAACGAGACACCTCTCATGTCTCTCACTCGCCGCGGGAGTTTGTTGAAGAGACGTGCTCCTCTATGTGATAACCAGCCCTCTCGCAGAGAGCCCATAGCCCCCCGATTTATCATCTTGGGGATCTCGCATTCCCAGCCTCTCCTATCACTGAACTTCATTGCTATTGGGGTATGTAGATTTGGTACAAAACCCTCTGCGATTTTCCACGTATATATTATTAAGTATCGTTCCCTTCTACGTTCCAACGAATACAACTTTAGTGATTTTAAACGCTCCCAATAGTGTAACTGTTTTACTGAGTTATATGTGAGGTGAAGTTCCTTTGTACGCTTTCTAAGTCATAAATTTCACCTAATTTGTATGGGGATGTTAATACGTTACAGTATTCTAGCCGCGGTAGCACCAGGGATTTGAAGAGTGTTATCATAGGCAATTCACCACGAATTCTAAATGTTCGTAGAATCCAACCTGTTAGCCGTTTCGCAGCTGCAACTTTGACCTGGTTATGTTCTTTGAATCCCATATTTTCAGACATTATCACCCCAAGGTCTTTCACATTGTCTTTACGTTCTATTATGTGATTGGATTCTGTTATGTAACTTGTGTTCTCTTTAACGAAATCCCTCTTATATCATGCAACACTCTCGATATCACATTATTTACGGATTATATTTGAGAAAGTTGTTCATCGTAGCCTGAATATTGTCGATACTAAACTACCCGACACCCTTTTATGGCAAGCAAAACCCTCGATTGCATATTATTTACAAGCCATAATTTAGATAGTACCCGGTAGTTTATTGTATCCTAAATATTGTCGATACTAAACTACCTGACACCCTCTTGTGGCAAGCAAAACCCACATTATTTACGGACCGTATTTTAGATAGTTACCCACTCTTGTTATCTATTTATCCATCATGCTGTCGATACCATAGCACAGTCGGCCAAATAAGTGAGGTATACTCGTATTTTGATCAATAATTGGTATCGGCAATATGTATAGGCTACATGCTTTCTTCTTTTCGAGCGAGATATCCAAACATGTTCCTACACTTTCCCACCCTATGCAACATCTGACAGACATTAATACATCACAGAGCGAGCCAAACGTACCGACAGCTGATCCATGACTTCTTAACGCTACCGTACCTCACTTCTCCATTAACCCCTTCAGCACGATGACGTAATTTTCACCATAGTCTGGTTACCATTAGACAATTTTCTTTAACTTATAATCTATCTGTAATTTTAAGAAAAACCGGCCGTCGGCTGGGACATTTTTCTACCGACAAATGTACAAGTTTATCCTGAAGGTGGGTCTAGGGGGTGTTATTTTAAGCTTAATGGAGGTCTAGCGAGGAACCTAAAAAAACGAACGAATAAAAACAAAAAAGACCAAAAAAATAACCAGTACCCCCTTACCACCTCCTATGTTGAGGATAATGCTGCCCCCCCCCTCCCCCCCCCCCCCCACACACACCCTCTTACATCAAGCCAAACTCTCCGTGCCACATTATCTCGCAAAACCGCAATATTTCATAATTTTATTCGATAGCACCTTCACATCAGACCATATTTCCCGTATATTTTTCACAATTCTTCGCCTTTTTCGTACCCTTTCCTCTTATCCCTCACACTGTCGATACCTTGCCACTATACTTCATCATGCATACCGTTGAGTCCACCATATTTCAGTGTCATATTTTAGAAACAGGGATTTTTGGCGGGGAGGGGGGTAATGCAGCTAAAACTTCTAAAACAGAGATATTTTGGGAGATAATGCAGCTATAACTTCTAAAACAGAGATATTTTGGGAGATAATGCAGCTATAACTTCTAAAACAGAGATATTTTGGGAGATAATGCAGCTAAAACTTCTAAAACAGATATTTTGGGAGATAATGCAGCTAAAACTTCTAAAACAGAGATATTTTGGGAGATAATGCAGCTAAAACTTCTAACAGATATATTTTGGGAGATAATGCAGCTAAAACTTCTAAAACAGAGATATTTTGGGAGATAATGCAGCTAAAACTTCTAAAACAGATATATTTTGGGAGATGATGCAGCTAAAACTTCTACATTTATTTTATTTATTTATTTTTTTTTTTTTGGGGGGGGTAATGCAGCTAAAACTTCTACAACAGAAATATTTTGAGGGATAATGTAGTTAAGGGGAGGTATTTAGTTTGTTCCCTACTTTTTCATCAAGCTTAAAATTACACCCCCTAGACCCCCTTTCAAGATAAATTTGTACATTTTTCGGTAGAAAAATGTCCCGGCCGGAGGTCGGTTGTTCTTAAATTACAGGCTCGCTATCGCTCGCCAGGAAAAAAACGACACCTTAACGGCACGAAAGGTCTTAAAATTGACAGATATGGGGCTAAATGTCTTAAAAAATCCAAATTACTAGGGCGAAGGTCTTAAAATCTCAAAAGCAATGGGGCTAAACATGAGGGAGAAAGGGGTCCAGAAAAAAGTCCCTCAAGTGGATATCTCCCCTTAAAACTATCACCCATCCTGACACTGTCGTATATCAAGCCCAATTCTCGACACCACCATCATATTTTATGAAGCAGATTTTAGAGAATGCATGCTATTTTATATCATCATTCATAGTGTAGATATCATAACCGTTTTTAAGGGGAGGTTTTTAGTTTGTTTCCTACTCCTCCAGCAATCTAAAAATGTCACCCCCTTGACCCCCTTTCAAGATAAATTTGTAATTTTTCGGTAGAAAAATTTCCCGGCCAAAGGCCGGTTCCTTTTAAATTACAGGCTCGCTATCGCTCGCCAGGAGAAAATCGACACCTGAATGGCACGAAAGGTCTTAATATGGGGTGAAAGTTCTTAAAATCGCTAAACTAATGGGGCGAACGTTTTATAATATCAAAAGCAATGGGGCTAAACATGAGGGAGAAAGGGGTCAAGAAAAAAATCCCTCAAGTGGAGATCTCCCCTTAAGTAGTTAGTTATACTTTCAATGTCACCTTACTTCATCTTTCATATTCTCGATACCATCTAATTATATGACATATATGGTAGATATATTAATGCGGCCAAAATCAGCACATTCCCATTTCAGTCATATTGCAGACATCAGTATAGTTCACTATCAATACTGCCTATCTACCGACACTGTAAAAAAAAAAAAATACAAAAATAAAATAAATCTAATTTACTACATAATTTCCACGTTATAATCCCACCTTCTTATTAGCCTTCCAACTTCCCTCCAAACCCCGCTCCAAATCCATCATCGTCTCTCTCCTGAAATCCCCTCAAAATCCATCAACATCTCTCTTCTGAAATCTCCTCAAATTCCATCGTCTCTCTCTCTCCTGAAATCCCCTCAAAATCCATATCATCTCTTCTGAAATCCCCTCAAAATTAATCGTCTCTGTCTCTCTCTCTCCTGAAATCCCCTCAAAATCCATCAACATCTCTCTTCTGAAATCCCCTCAAAATCCATCGTCTCTCTCTCTCCTGAAATCCCCTCAAAATCCATCATCATCTCTTTAATCCCAACTTTCTATCGGCCTTTCAACTTCCCTCCAAACCCCACTCCAAATCCATCATCGTCTCTCAAATGAAATCCCCTCAAAATCCACCATCGTCTCTCTCATGAAATCCCCTCAAAATCCATCATCATCTCTTTAATCCCAACTTGTTATCAGTCTTTCAATTTACCTCCAAACCTCACTTCAAATCCATCATCGTCTCTCTCTCTCTCTCCTGAAATCCCCTCTAAATCCATCGTCTATCTCTCATAAAATCCCCTCAAAATCAATCATCATATCTTTAATCCCAACTTTCTATCAGCCCTTTCAACTTTCCTTCAAACCCCACTTCAAATCCATCATCGTCTCCCTCCTGAAATCCATCTGGCCTGCCTCCTCCTAGCTATCATCACCACAGCCAGCACCGGGCCCTCACCGAACCCGTCATCACAACCACCACAATCATCACCATCAGCGGCACGACTCGGGCATAACTGGAAACATCTCCGGAGAAAAGACAGGAAATGCCGACTCTTAAAACACACACAAACACGCACGCACGCACCCACACACGCACCCACAGCAGATAGCCATACGTATATTAATACATACATGTATATACAGAAAACCCACATATACATGCCCAAACAGTGATAGCACGCACGCACGCACACACATAACAGACAGAAACACGTACATCACTACATATATATACAGAAAACCCACACATGCACGCACACACTGAGACAAACAAACACACAAACGTATGAGGGTGCCTGAAGTAAAAACACTGATAAAATTACCGGTATATAAACACCCCGTTCTTACATCAATTACAAACCCCGACGCACTTGAATAAACAAATAAAAGCATAATAGGGTCCTCCCGGGATTCGAACTCGGGACACCACATCAACTGAGAAAGGGGGAAATAAAAAAGCTAAAACACGAATCAACGTGCAAAGCTGGGATTCGAACTCGGGACACCACATCAACTGAGCAAGGGGAAATAAAAAAAGCTAAACGCGAGTCAGAAGTGTAAGTGAATCTGTCCATCATCACCATTATCATCATCATCATCGTCGCCATCCCTGCCTTGTTATGCAGAAAAATAGGAAAAGTAGAATGTAGATACGTGGTGCCGTTGTAAAGGCTTTATCCCTCAATACTTCATCTGATGCAACCTTCCATACTTCTTAGCACACACTTACCCCTTTATCTGTAATCGATTTTAGGAGTGTGGTTGGTTGTTGGAAGGAACATAATAATTGATATTGGTTCAGGAGTAATTTATCGAGAGGACTTCCCTAAGTGGTTAAGGCCCCATTAATTGCTCTTTCCATTCACATATGCATAGCCTACGTGAGTTGCAGTTGGGATGTGTGTACATGCTTAGATTGATATGCAGGATTCGAAGTTGCATAATAAATCGTAGGCAGTGTCCACCAACCTTTAACTGTCTTCGTGGTGCGATGTATAAGGTGTTGATTTTCGGTGTGAGCATCCTGGGTTCGAGTCCACGGACTGCCACATGTGTTTGTGAGTTTCATTAATCGATTTTAGGAGTGTGGTTGGTTGCTGGAAGGAACATCATAATATATCTATGGAATCTGAAAGGGGTAGTGCTTGGTTTTTGGTCTATGTATTTATATATTTTTTAGTTTCCTCGCTAGACCTCCATCAAGCTTAAAATAGCACCTTTCAAGATAAATTTGTACATTTTTCGGTAGAGAAGTGTCCCGGCCGAAGGCCAGTTCCTTCTAAAATTGCAGGCTCGCTATCGCTCGCCAGGAACAAATCGACACCTAAATGGCACGAAAGGTCTTAACATTGACGAAGAAATAGGGCAAAAGGTCTTAAAATCGACAAACTAACGGGGCATGCAAATCGTAAAACTTCAAAACTAATATGCTAAACATGAGGGAGGATGGAGTCCATAAAAAGCGATTACTACCCCCTTAATACGTTGCTTACCATATAGGCTTTAACCGGCATCCTGCCAAGTCCAGGGTTACCAATTCAAGGCCGCTAGACAGTTAATAAAAGCTGAACATGGCTAGAATAACGCCACCAACTCTACCTTGTCGTTCTAAAATGGGTCAAATCTACAGAATATCGCTAGAATAATGCCACCAACTCTACACTATCGCTCTAAAATGGCTCAAATCTACATAATATCGCTAGAATAACGCCACCAACTCTACACTATCGCTCTAAAATGGCTCAAATCTACATAATATCGCTAGAATAATGCCACCAACTCTACACTATCGCTCTAAAATGGGTCAAATCTACAGAATATCGCTAGAATAATGCCACTATCTCTGGAATATCACTCTAAAATGCCTCAAATCGACAGAATATCGCTAGAATTACATGTCGCTAGATGTAAAAATGTGCCTCTAGATCGAAGTCAAAACCTCTAGATCTAGCGTTAAAGTAGCTAAACTGGCACCACTGCTTCGAACCTTCCTCCACCTCTATTACACCGAGCCGACAAGCCGCTCTCCCCACCATTAGTAGTCCTTATTCGGGAACTTCCATTAATACTTAGCATATATTTTGCATTCATTACTATTGGATTTCCCTGTGTCGGGTTTGTGTACCATTATCAGCGCTATATCATTATATATTCGTCAGGATTTAATCTTTATATCTACAGTATAGGATAATTATACGGTATCACTTTATCTATCTATCTATCTATATACGGTATATATATATATATTTCCAATATTTTATCTAATATTATTACTATCCATATTCGATTATATATGTAAATAATATTGTCAGTATCAAATATCCTCGTATTCTCTCTCTCTCTCTCTCTCTCTCTCTCTCTCTCTCTCTCTCTCTCTCTCTCTCTCTCTCTCTCTCTCTCGCTCTCTCTCTCTCTCTTGAACTCTCTCTCTCTCTCTCATTCTCTCTCTCTCTCTCGCTCTCTCTCTCCTCTCTCACTCTCTTCCTTCTCTCTCTCTCTCTTCTCTCTCTCTCTCTCTGTTCTCTCTCTCTCTTTCTCTCTCTCTTGTTTTGCTCTCTCTCTCTCTCTCTCTCTCTCTCTCTCTCTTCCTCTCTCTCTCTCTCTCTCTCTCTCTCTCTCTCTCTCTCTCTCTCTCTCTCTCTCTCTCTCTCTCTCTCTCTCTCTGTCTCTCTCTCTCTCTCTCTCTCACAGCATTCAGCCAGGTCACCATCCAGCAAGCGAGTAAATCACTAGCCCGGGACCTCACACCACAACTTCCTCTCTCTCCACCTCTTCAGACACACGCAACACGGGAGCCCAACCACAGGGTGTTAAGGGGAGATCTCCACTTGAGGGATTTTTTTTCTTGACCCCTTTCTCCCTCATGTTTAGCCCCATGCTCTTTGATAATAGTAAACGTTTGGCCCCATTAGTAGTTAGCGACTTTTAGCAGAACCTTTCACCCCATTATTAAGCCCTTTCGTGACAATTCAGGTGGCTCGATTTTATTCCTGGCGAGCGGAAGCGATAGCGAGCCTGTAATTATTTAAGAGGAAATCGGCCTCTTTTTTTTTTGTTTTTACCGGGAATTTTTCTACCGGAAAAATGCTAAACAATTTATTCGTGAAAGGGCACCCTACAGGGGAAGTGAATTTTAAGCTTGATGGAGGTCTAGGGAACAAACTAAATACCTCCCCTTAAACAGGAGCAATTTTTTTGGAAGGAATACAAGCAAATTAACATGAGCTGGCGTTGTTTTGGCCATCTGACCACTTCCAAAGGCAATAATTTGAACTATAAACAATGAATACAAGCAAATTAACATGAGCTGGCGTTGTTTGGCCTTGATGCACTTCCAAAGGCAATAATTTGACCCACTATAACACCATTGAATACAAGCAAATTAACATGAGCTGGCGTTGTTTTGGCCATCTGATCACTTCCAAAGGCAATAATTTGAACTATAAACCATTGAATACAAGCAAATTAACATGAGCTGGCGTTGTTTTGGCCATCTGATCACTTCCAAAGGCAATAATTTGAACTATAAACCATTGAATACAAGCAAATTAACATGAGCTGGCGTTGTTTTGGCCATCTGATCACTTCCAAAGGCAATAATTTGAACTTATATAAACCATTGAATACAAGCAAATTAACATGAACTAGCGTTGTTTTGGCCATCTGACCACTTCCAAAGGTAATAATTTGAACCATAAAATACCGAATACAAGCCAATTAACATGAACAAAGCGTTGTTTTGGCCATATCACTTCCAAAGGTAATAATTTGAACTATAAAATACGGAATACAAGCAAATTAACATGAACTAGCGTTGTTGTTTTGGCCATCTTACCACTTCCAAAGGCAAATTTAATACCGATTTTTTTTTTCGCTTTTGCAACATGATTTCGAGAGAAAAAAAATCAGTGACTTTCCTTCGCCTTTTGCAACACGATCTGAACATGTACAGTATCTAGTAGTACCGGTATCGACTTATTATGATTAATGACTTTCCTTTTGCCTACACGATCCCTGTATTCCTTTACTGGCATGGCATCTAATTTTTGTGTATTCTGTATATTGAGTACTTGTCGACCTTGCATACCATATTGTACATAGTCGCACCTTTCATTCTACACACACATACACACAATCCACTCACTCACTCTCTGGCTTCCTATTATCATCCTTACCCGTGTGTCTGTGTGTGCGTGTGTGTGTCTGGCGAGAATAATTCAGCGAAGCACTTAGCGCGCGGGGTATATACGCGATGAGCAAACACGTGAATCACCCCCCCCCTTCCCTTCCCCTCCCCTCCCTTAGCACCTTAACTTACCCTTCCCTTCCCATCCCTTCCCTCCCTTCCCCTACCGTCCCTCCCCTCCCTTTCTCCCCCTCCCCTTTATCCCCTATTCTACCTCGCACTCCCCTTCCACTTTCCCTTCCCCTTCCATTTACCCTTCCCCTACCCTCCATCCCTCTCCCTTCCTCCCTCTCCCTCAATTCCTCTCCCTCCCCCCCCGTCAGAAAGGTATTACCGTGGGGATTACTACCATCATCGGGAATCCGGAGCTGCAGCAGGGATATGAGAGAGGGATTACCCGGATCTCCCGATGATCAAGATTAGGGGATTAACTCAGCAGCGTCAGGTAAAGGCAGCATCATCATCACAACAACAGCCAGAGAGGGAGGTGTGAAGTGAGGTCAGGGAGGTGTGGGGTGGCAAGGTGAGGGATGCTTTAAGGGGAGAATTCCACCTGGAGGATTTTTTTCTCAACTTCTTTCTCCCTCATGTTTAGCTGCATTGCTTGTGAGATTTAAAGACGCTTTCCCCATTAGTTTGGCGATTTTAAGAACCCTCGCCCCATTTCTGTCAATTTTAAGACCATTCGTGCCATTTAGGTGTCGATTTTTTCCTGGCGAGCGATAGCGAGCCTGTAATTTAAGGGGAACCGGCCTTCGGCCGGGACATTTTTCTACCGAAAAATGTACCAATTTATCTTGAAAGGGGGTCAAGGGGGAGTAATTTTAAGCTTGATGGAAGTCTAGGGAATCAACTAAATACCTCCCCTTAACCCTTTCAGTACCAGCGACGTGTGTTATATTATATTCTAGCTATATTTACACAATAT
Organism: Paralithodes platypus; assembly: GCA_032716605.1. NCBI lineage: Eukaryota > Metazoa > Arthropoda > Malacostraca > Decapoda > Lithodidae > Paralithodes > Paralithodes platypus. The sequence goes on from CM064567.1 coordinate 7,012,264, forward strand.
TATGCAGCTTAGGCAGGATCTGTGGTAGTTAAAAAGGTTATTTGAGATAGTTTGAAGCCATATTATTGCTAGAGGTCCTTCCTAAGCTGAATAAAATAGTCTAATAGTTGCCAGAATATGAGGAAAAGACCGTCCCCGGTACTGAACGGGTTAACTCGGTATTTCACCCTTTCCTCACCAATATCATAATCCCGTTGAAGCCGATTTCCTGACATTTCATTATTATGTTCTATCCAACAACCAACTCTACTCCTAAAATCGATTAATGAAATATTACAAACACATGTGGCAGTCCGTGGATTCGAACCCAGGACGCTCACACCGAATATCAACACCTTATGCATTACACCACGAAGGCAGTTAAAAAATGGTGGACACTGCCTACGATTTATAGAAGAGCAACCAAATGTATCCATATATATAAAGCATCGCCTTAAAAATAGTTCGATTTTTTATATATACAGTATATCTTGTGTGTGTTAAAAACACAGGTGTATAGCCCTATGTTATTGTTTGCATATACAATATACTGTATATACCGGGACTCCATTATATAAAACAAGTCACCTCGGTTATTAACCCATACACTACCAGGGACGTCCTTTTCATCATATTCTGGCAACTACTAAACGATTGTATTCAGCTTAGGAAGGACCTCTGGCAGTAATATGGCCTCAAACTATCTCAACCAACCATTTTACCTACCACAGATCCTTCCCAAGCTGCATAATATCGTCCATATATAGCTAGAATAAAATATAACACACGTCGCTGGGGGTACTCAAAGGGTTAAGATGCTGACAACATTTTCTCGCTCAGTTAAGGTGAAGAGAGTCAAAGTCAATACAAGGGTGTGAGATTTTACCCTATATAAAACAGTATATATTTCACCTTTCCCCCACCTACACTACAAAACCCCACCTACTTCAACACCCCACACCTACCCACCTACTTCAACACCCCCACCTACACTACAAAAACCCCACCTACTTCAACACCCACACCTACACTACAAAACCCCACCTACTTCAACACCCCACACCTACACTACAAAACCCCACCTACTTCAACACCCACACCTACACTACAAAAACCCACACCTACACTACAAAACCCCACCTACTTCAACACCCACACCTACACTACAAAAACCCACCTACTTCAACACCCACACTACAAAAACCCACCTACTTCAACACCCACACCTACACTACAAAAACCCACCTACTTCAACACCCACACCTACTGGAGCCTTTGACCTTCCTCCTCTACCTACGCATGAATAAAGTCTCCCTCGTTAACTATCCATTCCATTGTGTTGTTTTCTGTATAGCCCCTAGGCATGATACTACAACAAATAGTATTGTATAGGCTTCACGTGCAAACCAGTAGAACAGGTAAATATCAAGGACAATAATGTTTTGGGTCGTTTTCCGAGACCCCGTTCTCCCTCATGTTTAGCCCCATTAGTGTTCCGATGTTAATAAGTTAGACCCACTAGTTTGGCGAGTTTAAGACCTTTCACCCCATTTCTTTGTCAATATTAGGACCTTTCATGCCATTTAGGTGTCGATTTTCCAACCCTAAGTTCTCATCGTATTCACTATTTATTCACCTATTTTCACATTCAGCACGCGATCATTATAATGGTATGTACAGTACGGTACTACATATTGCATAAGATCAAATTGTGGTTTATAGTTAAAATAATGTCTTTGGAAGAGACAACATAGTCAAATCAATGCTTTGCTGTAATGCATAGTGCGCGGAATTTCGATGTGAGTATCCTGGGTTCGAGTCCTTGGAGTGCCATATGTATTTGTGGATTTCTTTAATTGAGTTTAGATGTAAAGTTGGTTGGTGTAAAAAACATAATAATATTGATTTTCTTGCATTCCTTCTCATAAGCATTCAAGTATTCAAACTAAAGTGCTCCAGTTTAACACTCAGGTCAGTATTTACCTGGTAATATTTAAATTACTCTAATACCCTAATTCCACCACACACACACACACACACACAGCCCGTAGCCTAGTAGGTAGAGCTCTCGTCTCACACACGAGGGGTCGGGGGTTCAATCCCCGGCCGGGCGGAGACAAATTGGGCTTGTCTCCTTTCATGTGTTAGCCTCAGTTCACCTAGCTGTAAATAGGTACCTGGAATAAGTGAACGACGTTGTGACGTCCCATCTGGGGTTGGCAATAATGGTACAAGGCGAGATGGGTATCATATGGTTCACCTAAGCTGATGGCTACCTAAGCCTTCGGGCGAGACGGTACCGTCTATAGTGAGAATGGTACCATACAGATCCACCCTAAGCCTTCGTTTCCGATGTCGCCAATTGACTAAATACAGACTACACACACATCCACAGCCATTCCAACAGTACATAAAACACTTAACATGCATTTCACGCAATACATTCCCAGTTAAGGAGGCGCGATAATAATGAGCTTAGCTCGCATTGCGTGGATTCCCCTTGACGAACAAGTAACTGAGTAACACACACAACCAACACACACACACACACACACACACACACACACACACACACACACACAACCAACACACACACACAGCTAACTTCCCAGTATACCCCCCTTACAATTAGCGTTACATAAGAATCTATTGTTCCACTCCTCAAACCAACCCTCCAGCATCCAAGTCACCATACTCCTCCATCCAAGACCTTAAGGGGAGATGGGCTATTTATTTGCTATACCGGTATATATTTATCTTACTATTATGTTTTAGTTTCCTACCCAGACCTCCATCAAGCTTCACAAAATATCCCTTAGACACCCCCTAGGAGATAAATTTGTACATTTTTCGGTAGAAAAATGTCCCGGCCGAAGGCCGATTCATCCTACAATTACTGGCTCGCTATCGATCGTCAGGAAAAAAAATGACACCTAAATGGCACGAAAGGTCCTAATATTGACAAAGAAATGGGGTGAAAGGTCTTAAAATCGCCAAACTAATGGGTCTAATTTATTAATATCTGAAAACTAATGGGGCTAAACATTAGGGAGAACGGGGTCTAGGAAAACGACTCATCTCCCCTTAAAGCCATCCTACCTACCTACCTACCTACCTACCTACCTACCTACCCAAGAAACCACTTAGCCACCTACCCCCAATCTAACATACCATCACCATTCATAACTACCATGAACAACCGGTACTACCATCCCCTCCCCCTCCCACTACCACTACCACTACCACATACCGAAGAGTCCCTAATTAGTTCCCTCTCTCACACCAATCCAACTACCATAATTTCTTCACCTATCCGACTACTATCGCTACTATCATGTCTTCACCATTATCACTACCGGTACTAACACCACATCTTTTACTTCTACCGTACCATCATCACCACTTCACCATCGCTACCATCATGTCTTCACCATTATCACTACTAACACCACACCTTTCACTTCTACCATACTATCATCACCACTTCACCATCGCTACCATCATGTCTTCACCATTACACTACTAACACCACATCTTTTACTTCTACCGTACCATCATCACCACTTCACCATCGCTACCATCATGTCTTCACCATTATCACTACTAACACCACATCTTTTACTTCTACCGTACCATCATCACCACTTCACCATCGCTACCATCATGTCTTCACCACCCATCACTACTAACACCACACCTTTCACTTCTACCGTACTATTATCACCACTTCACCATCGCTACCATCATGTCTTCACCACACCTTTCACTTCTACCATACTATCATCACCACTTCACCATCGCTACCATCATGTCTTCACCATTATCACTACTAACACCACATCTTTCACTTCTACCGTACTATCATCACCACTTCACCATCGCTACCATCATGTCTTCACCATTATCACTACTAACACCACACCTTTCACTTCTACCATACTATTATCACCACTTCACCATCGCTACCATCATGTCTTCACCATTATCACTACTAACACCACATCTTTCACTTCTACCGTACCATCATCACCACTTCACCATCGCTACCATCATGTCTTCACCACATCTTTCACTTCTACCATATCATCATCACCACTTCACCATCGACACTGTCTCACCATATCACACTAACACATCACCTTTCACTTCTACCATACTATCATCACCACTTCAATCATCGCTACCATCATGTCTTCACCATTATCACTACTAACACCACACCTTTCACTTCTACCATACTATCATCACCACTTCACCATCGCTACCATCATGTCTTCACCACATCTTTCACTTCTACCATACATCAACACCACTTTCACCATCACTACTATCATCACCATTATCACTACTAACACCACACCTTTCACTTCTACCATACTATCATCACCACTTCAATCATCGCTACCATCATGTCTTCACCATTATCACTACTAACACCACACCTTTCACTTCTACCATAACACCACACCTTTCACTTCTACCATACTATCATCACCACTTCAATCAACAATATTACCATACATTTATTCTTTACCATCGATAACTTCTAACATGTCCTCTCAAACCACCAGATATTATCACCACTAATACCATCACACCAGATTACTTCACTATGCCTACCCATCACCCCAGCACCACCCATACCACTAACACCATCACCACCAGCCACCTCATTACACCTACCTATCACCACACCTACCTATCACCATAACACTATCACCACTAAAACCATACCTTCCTATCACCACTAGCACCATCCTCACCACACCTACCTATCACCACTAACACCATACCTACCTATCACCACTAACACCATACCTACCTATCACCAATAACACCATCCTCACCACACATATCTATCACCACAACTAACACCATACCTAGCTATCACCAGGACCCATCACCCCCGCTAAGAACTCTATTTGGATATCTCCCATCACGTCCACACTCCCACCAACACATATTTCACCATCCATCAACACGTCACTTTCTTAACCCACCTCCATATTAACTACCACCACCACCACCATCCCTACAACTACTACCACCATTTACATTATTTTTACTCCAAATTATCACTACCTTCACCTACTACTACTACTACTACTACTACTACTACTACTACTATTATGAATACCACTTCCACTGCACTGAATAAAGAATCTAGTTTCACGACAACCTCAAACTCACAGTAAACCAGTACCACGAATACCATTAATTATCAGTCACCTTGGTCGGCAACCCATCTAGGGGAGACAACCTTATAAAAATCCGAGTGGATTGGTTGGCAAAAGGCTGGGGGAAGAAACCTTATACACATTACCGAAGGGCGGTGTGTTCATCGGTGCCACTTGCAGATAGTCTAACTGTACAAATGCAACAGATACAATATAATCCAATGCAAATTTGCATCCCTCTTTCTCACCACCAACTTCTGACTTTCTCTTTGTCTCTCCTTCGCCTCCTGATCAACCAATATCCCCTTCTAGTATATGCCTTTCCTCCTCTTTCTCTTCTACCATCTCCACTTCTCTTCTCTTCTCTTACCCCCCCCCCCACACACACACATACATAAAACACTTAACATGCATTTCACGCAATACATTCCCAATTAAGGAGGCGCGATAATAATGAGCTTAGCTCGCATTGCGTGGATTCCCCTTGACGAACAAGTAACTGAACACACACACACACACACCCACACATACATATACACACACACACACACACACATAAAACACTTAACATGCATTTCACGCAATACATTCCCAATTAAGGAGGCGCGATAATAATGAGCTTAGCTCGCATTGCGTGGATTCCCCTTGACGAACAAGTAACTGAACACACACACACACACACACACACACACACACACACACACACACACACACACACACACACACACCACACACACACACACCCACACACACACCCACACACACCCACACACACACACACACACACACACACACACACACACACACACACACACACACACAGCTCCATACATTCTAATAGCGGGTGAACGCCTGGGTTATGTACTGTACAGGTGGGGGTCCCTGCCACCGCCTTCTTCTTCTTCTTCTTCTTCTTCTTCTTCTTCTTCTTCTTCATCGTCTTCTTCTTCTTCTTCTTCCACCCTCTGTACACAACATAAACCACACCCTATTCTTTCACTACAAACAACTTTACCATCAACAATAGTGGTTTGTGGCTCTTCCTTTCCTACCTGTACCCAAATTGATTTAAGAAAAAATAAGACTAATTCAGGTGAAGTCAGGTCAGGTGAAGGTATTGAGGGATAAGCCTTTACAACGGCACCTCGTATCTACATTTTACTTTTCCTGTTTGTCTGAAGAGTGTAGAGAGGGTAGAAGGGGTATTGGAGAGAGAGGAAGCTGTTGGAGTGGCTTTGTTATGTGTGTTATTAGTCTTTCTTCCCCACCCTGTAGCCTACCCCAATGTTCAATGAAAATAAAAGCACAGGGGATATTCTTGGTAGTAGCCTGTCCATATTTAAGGGGGCCCACCCATGGCGAGCGGCAGCGAGCCAATATATATATATATATTTTTGTTTTGACAGCAAGCTAAATTTGTAAATTTTGCAGTAGAAAAATTTCTCAGGCGAAGCCGGATTTCTCCATACAATGCTGGCTCGCTATCGCTCGCCAGGAAGAAATCGACACCTGGATGGGGATAAAAACAGTTGGCTGAATGGGGCCGATTGGACACAAGCGAGAGAAAGAGAGAAAAGGAGAAAAAGAGGCACAATAAACAGGTGACCCCCTTACCAAACACAAGTAATTTATATATATATATTTTTGGCCCCGGTGTCGTTTTTCCCCTGTGCACGCAAAAAGCAAGACGTCTCGGAATACCTGGCAGAGCGAGAGTATTTTAAGACTGTTTTTCCTCATTCTCCAGCCAGTTTTTGCGGACCCCTGAGAGACATCTGATAAGGGTTGGTCAGTTTCTGTATATGCCTGGGTGAATAATGTAATGTAATTTAATATAATATATATATATATATATATATATATATATATATACTATACTATATCTTTAAGGAGAGGTATTTAGTTTGTTCCCTAGACCTCCATCAACCTTAAAATTACACCCCCTAGATTCCCTTTCAAGATAAATTGTCCATTTTTCGGTAGAAAAATGGCCCGGCCGAAGGCCAGTTCCTCTTAAATTACAGGCTCGCTATCGCTCGCCAGGATAAAATCGACACCTGAATTGCACGAAAGGTCCTAATATGGCGTAAAAATTCTAAAAATCGCTAAACTAATGGAGCAAACGTTTTATAATATCAAAAGCAATGGGGCTAAACATGAGGGAGAAAGGGGGTCAAGAAAAAAAAATCCCTCAAGTGGAGATCTCCCCTTAATTAACCTTTGAAGCAGATGACTAAAAAAAACCCACAACCAACATATCGTCTCTAGTGCTTGAAGGGGTTAAGGCCCCCCCCCCCCCCCCACACCAAAACCAGACACTCGCACCACTAAAAGCTGTACATTGCCTTCAACTTGAGCTATAGAACATTAACTGTCAAGATTAAAGGAGCCCACCTCGCTTTGTTTTCTCTTTCTCTCTCTCTCTCTCTCTCTCTCTCTCTCTCTCTCTCTCTCTCTTTGGCTTGTATCCATTCGGCCCCATTCAGCCTACTGTTTTAAGACGTGTACCCCCATCCAGGTGTCAATATTTTCCTGGCGAGCGGTACCGAGCCAGCAAATATAAAAAGTATTTTTGTTTTGACAGCAAGCTAAATTTGTACATTTTTCGATAGAAACATTTCTCCGGCGAAGCCGGATTTCTCTATACAATGCTGGCTCGCTATCGTTCGCCAGGAAGAAATGGACACCTGGATGGGGATAAACGTCTTAAAACAGTTGGCTGAATGTGGCCGAATGGATACAAGCCAGAGAAAGAGAGAAAAGGAGAGAAAGCTAAACAAAAAAAAGGCCTCCCCCACACCACTAAAAGCTACATTGCCTTCAAGCTAACATTGAGTGTCATGTTCCCTGAAAGCATGATGATGATGATTGATGATGATGGTGATTGATGATGATGATGATGACGATGATGATTGATGATGATGGTGATGATGATAATGACGATGATGATGATGATGATGGTGATGATGGTGATGATGATGATGATGATGGTGATGATGATGGTGATGATGATGATGATGATGGTGATGATGATGATGATGATACCGGTACCGTATTCTACAAGCATTATAATTGTCCAGCCTATACACAACAAACTTACACGAGCTCCAAGGCGAATTGCACATAACGATTGAGAATAGGCGTTTTAAGGGGAGGTTTCTTCCACTTGAGGGATTTTTTTTCGAACTTCCTTCTCCCTCATGTTTAGCCCCATTGATTTTGAGATTTTAAGACGTTTGCCCCATTAGTTTGGCGATTGCAATAACTTTCGCCCCATTTCTGTCAATTTCAAAACTTTTCGTGCCATTTAGGTGTCGATTTTTTCCTGGCGAGCGATAGCGAGCCTGTAACTTAAGAGGAATCGGCCTTCGGCCGGGACATTTTCTACCGAAAAATGTACAAATTTATCTTGAAAGGGGGTCAAGGAGGTTTAATTTTAAGCTTGATGGAGGTCTAGGGAATAAACTAAATACCTCCCCTTAATACATCGCTACAATATAGACACATTATAACTGTACTGTACACCAAGATAGCCTAACTAGTTGTGTTATTTGCATAGCCTACTGAAATGTTAGTAGTCTCTCTCTCTCTCTCTCTCTCTCTCTCTCTCTCTCTCTCTCTCTCTCTCTCTTTTTTTTTTGGTCGGTAGTATGTGAGAGTAATTGCATTTTTTCCAGAGGTCTTTTCTACTCCTCCAATACTCACTCACTCACTCACTCTCTCTCTCCCTCTCCTGTACTCATCCACTCCACTGCTTCCTGTAACCCATCTCCTCCTTGACACTGTTTCACCCCTTAGTTTATTTATTCTACTGCCACCTACCAAGAAGCTCCTTAATGTTTGCCCTTTCTTACTAAGTTTATTTAAGTTTCTCCTTTTCTGTCTCCTTTCTTACTAGGTTTATTTCTTTCTTTCCCTTTCTCTCTCCTCCTCCTCCCCCTCCACCTCCTCCTCCTCGCCCCTATTTTCTTCTCCTGTCCATCCCTCCTCCACCTCCTCCTCGTTCTACTCCCACTCCTTCTCACCACCACCACTCCTTCTCACCACCACCACCTCCTCCTCCTCCACCTCCACCACCACCTCCACCTCCTCTTACCTTGGTCCCCTCACTCTCCAGCCTGAGTTATGGGCCACAATGCCTCGCGCCACCTTACCTGCGGGAGTAAAAATAAAAATAAACACATGGCCCACACAAAAAGCAAACGGAAATAAAAACACACAAGAATAATACCACATAAAAAAACATAGATCATACCACACAGAGATAAAAAATAAACATATGGCCCACACTAAACATAAATAAAAACACATGAATCATACCACATAACGATCAAAATAAACACATGGCCCACACAAAAAGGCAAACAGAAATAAACACACACAATCTCACTCATCACCACATAAAGCATTGGACCATACCTCTCTGCCCACATAGAGTAATATTGTCTGGGGATTATACGAAATTTGGAGGGTAGGGGGGGGGGCTGAATAGAAGTGTTAAACGGTTGGTAAAAAGGTAGGGAGGTGTTAGTAGGTAGTTAGTGGGTTTCCCTAGACCTTCCATCAAGCTTAACATTACAACCCCCTAGACCCCCTTGTTCAAGATAAATTTTGTAACATTTTTTCTCCCCGGTAGAAAAATGTACGCGGCCGAAGGCTCGTTCCTTTAAATTACAGGCTCGCTATCAAGGTCGTCGCCAGGAAAGAACATCGACAACCTATAAGGGGCACGAAAAGTCTTAAACTTCTTGACACGAAATGGGGCCGGAAGTTCTTAAAATCGCCAAACTCTAATGGGTCGAAGACGTCTTAACATATCAAAAACAAACAGAGTGGGGCCTCGACCATGAGGGAGAACGGGTCAAGAAAACAAATAAATCCCTCAGTGGAAAGCTCCCCTTTACTGGCGCAGGGAAATGCCAATAAACAGAAATACTACGCCTACAAACATTGACTTAAAACATTCATGAAATAATTATTATGAAGTTTCCGGGTAGATACCGGTATTTTAATTAAGGGAGCCCACCTCGCTTTTTTTTTTCTCTTTCTCTCCCTCTCTCTTTGGCTTGTATCCATTGCGAGGGCCGCCATTCAGCCTACTATTTTAAGGGCGTTTAACGATCCCATCCAGGTGTCAATATTTTCGCTGGCGAGCGGTAGGCGAGCCAGTCATATATATCGGGTCTTATGCTTTGGTTTTTTTTTTGGTGGTTTTTTTTTTGACAAGCTAAATTTGTACATTTTTCGATAGAACAATGTCTCCGGCGAAGCCGGATTTCTCCATACAATGCTGGCTCGCTATCGCTCGCCAGAAAGAAATCGACACTTGGATGGGGATAAAAGTCTTCAAACAGTTGGCTGAATGGGGCCGAATGGATATAAGCCAGGGAAAGAGAGAAAAGGAGAGCAAGAGAGAAAAGGAGAGAAAGAGAGAAAAGGAGAGAAAGAGAGAAAAGGAGAGCAAGAGAGAAAAGGAGAGAAAGAGAGAAAAGGAGAGAAAGAGAGAAAAGGAGAGACAGAGAAAAGGAGAGAAAGATAAAAAAAAAACCCTTAAGGAC
>CM064567.1:7023077-7025577 GCA_032716605.1 Paralithodes platypus
GGTCTCTAGATATCCATCAAGCTTAAGATTACACCCCCTTGAGCCCCTTTCAAGATAAATTTGTACGTTTTTCGGTAGAAAGATGTCCCGGCTGAAAGCCGGTTCCTCTTAAATTACAGGCTCGCTATCGCTCGCCAAGATAAAATAGACACCTAAATTGCACGAAAGTTCTTAAAATCGACAGAAATGGGTTGAAAGTTCTTAAAATCATCAAAATAATGGGGCGAAACGTTTTAAAATTAGAAAAGCAATGGGGCTAAACATGAGGGAGAAAGGAGTCCAGAAAAAAACTCCCTCAAGTGGAAATCTCCCCTTAATGAGGAAGGTTTGTTTATATAGGTCGATTTATTATATAGGTCGATTTATTATATAGCTCGATTTATTATATAGCTCGATTTATTATATAGGTCGATTTATTATATAGCTCGATTTATTATATAGCTCGATGATTATATAGCTCGATTTATTATAGGCTCGATTTATTATATAGGTCGATTTATTATATAGCTCGATTTATTATATAGGTCGATTTATTATATAGCTCGATTTATTATATAGGTCGATTTATTATATAGCTCGATTTATTATATAGCTCGATTTATTATATAGGTCGATTTATTATATAGGTCGATTTATTATATAGGTCGATTTATTATATAGGTCGATTTATTATATAGCTCGATTTATTATATAGGTCGATTTATTATATAGGTCGATTTATTATATAGCTCGATTTATTATATAGCTCGATTTATTATATAGGTCGATTTATTATATAGGTCGATTTATTATATAGCTCGATTTATTATATAGCTCGATTTATTATATAGCTCGATTTATTATATAGCTCGATTTATTATATAGGTCGATTTATTATATAGGTCGATATATTTACTTACCGGTATTAATAATTGTCTTAATGTTCTCCCCAGTCCTCCATCAAGCATACACAATATCCCCAATATCCCTCTTCTAGATAAATTTGTACATTTTTCGGTAGAAAAATGTCCCGGCCGAAGGCCGATTCCTCTTAAAATTGCAGGCTCGCTGTCGCTCGCCAGGAAATAATCGACACCTAAATGGCACGAAAGGTCTTAAAATTGACAACGAAATGAGGCGAAAGGTGTTAAAATCGCCAAACTAATGGGCCGAACGTCTTATAATCTAAAAGAAATGGGGCTAAACATGAGAGGGAGCAGGAGGTCGGTCCAGAAAAACGGTCTGCCTCCCCTGAACTACCGGTACGTGGAATCCAGGCGAATCCTAGTAGGAACAGGTTTCTAAGGCTCTCCATGGACGTCTATAAGTAGCAGCCCCCCCCCCCCCGTGAGCACATATATATACATTATTCAACCTGGCTTATCTTACGGAAGCAGCTAGGCTATATATATATATATATATATATATATATATATATATATATATATATATATATATATCCAGGAACGACGGGCTGGCTTAATGGGAGGGGGTCCGGGTCACCTGCTTTTTGTTTTATCTTTCTCTCCTTTTCTCTCTTTCTCTGGCTTGTATCCATTTGGCCCCATTCAGCCAACTGTTTTAAGACGTTTATCCCCATCCAGGTGTCGATTTCTTCCTGGCGAGCGATATTGAGCCAGCATTGTATGGAATGTCTCCGGCTTCGCCGGAGACATTTTTCTGTCGAAAAATGTACAAATTTAGCTTGCTGTCAAAACAAAAATATATATATAGGCTATGCTGGCTCGCTACCGCTCGCCAGGAAAATATTGACACCTGGATGGGGATAAACGTCTTAAAACAGTTGGCTAAATGGGTCCGAATGGATACAAGCCAGGGAAAGAGAGAAAAGGGGAGAAAAAAAAAAAAAAAAAAAAAAAACGAGGTGAACCCCCTTAAGAATACGCGGGCGGGCGATCCTTGGCACTCTCCGGAAGGGGGGGGGGGGGGGGAGGACAGGAGACACTGAATTATTCATGTATGCTAATGAGGAGCCAGATATCCCCCCCCCCCCACAAAGTGAATCAATGGCAGTACTTCACACGGTATTTGGCCTCATGCAAATACTGAGGAGTAGTAGTAGTAGTAGTAGTAGTAGCGGTAGTGGTAGTGGTAGTATCTGATGCTTGTGAAATTTAGTATGTGTACAATATTAAATATATGGTAGTGGTGGTGGTGATGGTGGAGGTGGTGATGGTAGTAGTAGTAACATGAAATGTATGAAAAATATTAAATACAAATCAATGAAAAAAAAAAAAAAAGTGGTAGTGGTAGTAGTAGTAGTAGTGGTGGTGGTGGTGGTGGTAGTGGTAGTAGTAGTAGCGGTAGTGGTAGTAGTAGTAATAGTAGCACCTTAGTCTACTATGGACTACCTATACGACAAATTGAATCCTTTCGCAGCCAATTCCTTGATGCATAATGGAAAAGTATGAAAATACTATGTCTCTGCATCATATTATGGGGAGATTTCCACTTGAGGGATTTTTTTCTTGACCCCTTTCGCCCTCATGGTTAACCCCAT
>CM064567.1:7030577-7083077 GCA_032716605.1 Paralithodes platypus
TTGCAGGAAGGTGGTAGCGAGTGTGAAGATTGATCTCTTTGGGGGGGGGGGGGGGGGGGGGGGGAGATTTCGTGTGTGTTTTGGTCCTACTGGGGGTTTTCTTGTATTTTTGGAGTATTGGGGACTTGGTTTAATTTTTCTCGGTTTTGATAATTTAATTTGACTTTATAGTGTCCTTGTCCCAATTTTGGTTTGTTTAGTTTGCAAGTTTTACATTTTAATTTTAATATTAATTTGATATTCACTATACATTTGGGGGTTGGCAGTTTTGGGTTTCCACAAGTTCGATAGCAAATTGTTCCTTTATTCTTAGTTTCACTTGTGATTGGGTTTTCGGTTTTAGTTTTGACAGAGAACTTAAGGGGAGATATAGACTTGAGGGATTTTTTTCTGGACCCCTTTCTCCCTCATGTTTAGCCCCATTGCTTTTCTAATCTTAAGACGTTCGCCCCATTATTTTGACGATTTTAAGAACTTTCAACCCATTTGTCAATTTTAAGACCTTTCGTGCCATTTAGGTGTCGATTTTATCCTGGCGAGCGATAGCGAGCCTGTAATTTAAGAGGAACCGGCTTTCAGCCGGGAAATTTTTCTACCGAAAAATTTACAAATTTATCTTGAAAGGGGCTCAAGGTGGTGTAATCTTAAGCTTGAAGGATATCTAGGGACCAAACTAAAAACCTCCCCTTAAATGTGGCTTCAGATGGTTGGGGTATTTCTGCGCCTTTGAGTTGCTTGATATGAAGCCAAGCACTGAAAGTAAAACCAATAAGGTATAATGCGAGTAAGAGTGGTGGTGTTTGCTGTTGATGGTGGGAGTGGTGGTGCGAGAGGATGGTGGTGGTGGTGTGGGTGATGATAGTGGTGGTGGTGACAGTGGTGATGGTGGAGTGTTAAGTGGTGGTGCAAGAGGATGGTGGTGGTGGTGGTGGTGATAGTGGTGATGGTGGAGTGGTGTTGCTGTTAAGTGGTGGTGCAAGAGGCTCATGTTGCTTCCCTCTTGCTGTCTGTTCGGGATATTAGCCACAGTAGTGTTCCTCTCTCTCTCTCTCTCTCTCTCTCTCTCTCTCTCTCTCTCTCTCTCTCTCTCTCTCTCTCTCTCTCTCTGTGTGAGGCTCGTCTTGTTGTTCTTTGGAATTATAACAACAAAGTCAGAAACGCCCTCTTTCTCTATTTGTGTACAGGGTTGTTGTTGTCCACTGTTGTTGTTGTTGCTGTTTTTGTTTGCTATTTGTGCTCCTGTTTAGAATCGTTCTGTCTGTCTGTCTGAAGGGTCATTGGTATCTATTGTTGCTGTCTATCGTTACCGTCTGTTCTGGGTAATAGGGACAGTAGTACTTCCTCTTTGTGGTCCGTGTGTCCTACCCTGTTGCTCTCTGTTGGGATTATAACAACAGAAGCACCCACTCTCTGTGTTTGTTGGGATTATAACAACAGAAGCACCCACTCTCTGTGTTTGTTGGGATTATAACAGAAGCACCCACTCTGTGTTTGTTGGGATTATAACAACAGAAGCACCCACTCTCTGTGTTTGTTGGGATTATAACAACAGAAGCACCCACTCTCTGTGTTTGTTGGGATTATAACAACAGAAGCACCCACTCTCTGTCTTTGTTGGGATTATAACAAGAGAAGCACCCACTCTCTGTGTTTGTATGTTGCAATCTGCAGTTTATTAGTTTCAAGATATTAGCTATAGTAGTGTCCCTGTCTATTGTGGGGGCTTCTTTTGTGGTATTTTATTGGAGAACTATTTTAAATATATGATTTTTTTCCCTGCCGGAGGGTTTTTCAGTATTCTTGTATTGTAAGCAGACTAATGCGACAACAGATCCTATTTTCCCTCATGTTTGTTTGTTTGTTGTGAAATATAGCAACCACACTTCCTCGTATTCCGTAATGTATTCATCTCTCTCTCTCTCTCTCTCTCTCTCTATCTGTAACCAATAACTCTCTCTCTATCTGTAAATTCCTCTCTCTCTCTCTCTCTCTCTCTCTCTATCTGTAACCAATAACTCTCTCTCTCTATCTTTAACTCCCCTCTCTCTCTCTCTCTCTCTCTCTCTCTCTCTCTCTCCACACCGGGCGAGGAAAATACGAGGTAAAACTTGCATCCATCTTCCACCAAACGCTCTGTGCCTCAATCCCAGCAGAGTGTCAATTTGTGCGATGCAACTCCAATACATTCTGGTGAGAGAGAGAGAGAGAGAGAGAGAGAGGGGAGGGGAGGGGAGGGGGGGGGGGGGGGGGGAGGGAGCAAATAGAAATATACCCTCACATTTTTGGGGCTCTCTTATATACTTTTGTTTTGTGTTTTTCTTTCTTATCCATGGGAGGGTGTTGGTTTCTGACCGGTGCGATTTACAATAAAAGTGTGTGGTGCTTTTTGAAGGGAGTAATATTTTGGAAAGGGCCGCACTCAATCTCCTATATATATACTTTTTTTTCCGCATGGTGTACAGGCACGAGCCTAAATGGTGAAGCACCAATATGAAGCAGTATCGAAGGCAAACGAAATAATACAATGCTTCATTATAACGCAAATGCTTCAGAACAATGGTTTGATAAATCAAAGATTCGAATTGGTGTAAATTTACTGTATAGAGTTACAGTATACAGTATACACACACGACAGTAAAACTCGTGAGTTATTTTGGGAGGGTAATATTTGGGATTTTTGTTACAATATAATAGTAGTATAAATATTAGTGGTAATATTTGGGAAAGCATGACAAACATGTGTGTGTGTGTGTGTACAGAGGTTAAGGGAAAGTTGGGTATATGCAAGAGTAAAAGATGAACATTTATATAGCAAGCAATATATGCGGAATATATATACACGCGTGTACATACTGTTGGTGTATGTTTACACGCGTGTACATACTGTTGGTGTATGTTTCCTTTACTATGGACAAATACTGTGTGTGTTACTCAGTTACTTGTTCGTCAAGGGGAATCCACGCAATGCGAGATTATCGCGCTTCCTTAACTGGGAATGTAATGCGTGAAATGCATGTTAAGTGTTTTATGTATCGTTGGAATGGCTGTGGATGTGTGTGTAGTCTGTATTTTAGCCAATTGGCGACATCTGGATACGAAGGGTTAATCTGTATGGTACCATTCTCACTACGGTACCAGTCTCACCCGAAGGCTTAGGTTGACCAGTAGCTTAGGTTGACCAGTACGATACCCATCTCACCTTGTAACCGATCACCAACCCCAGATGGGACGTCACAACTTCGTCCACTTATACCAGGTTCCTATTATACTGCTAGGTGAACAGAGGCTACACCGTTAGGAGACTTGCCCAAATGTCTCTTCCCTGCCCGGGTCTCGAACCCGGGACCTTCTGGTTGTGAGCCAGACGCGCTATCAGTTACGCCACGGGGAGGTGTGTGTGTGTGTGTGTGTGTGTGTGTGTGTGTGTGTGTGTGTGTGTGTGTGTGTGTGTGTGTGTGTGTGGTGTGTGTGTGTGTGTGTGTGTGGTGGGGGGGGGGGGGGGGGGGGGGGGGGGGTTGTAATTGTGACTGTTGGTGCGTGTGTGGGACTCTCTCTCTCTCTCTGTATGTGTGTGTGCAAGACTGTTTGTGTGAGTGACTGTGTGTGTGCGTGTGGTGGTGTAGATGGGTTTGGTGATAGCCTCAGTGAGTGGTGGCTACAGGTTTTGTGCCTTGGCTAGTCCCTTTATTATTCTTACATTCACACACACACACAATACACACACAATACACACACACACACACACACACACACACACACACACACACACACACAATACCACTTTACCATCATCATAGTATTATACATTTAGTTTGTATTTGGAATTATAATATCTGCATAAACACTGATAATTTAGTCATACACACAACACCACAAACCCAACAGCGTCTTATATATATAATTTGTTTTGTATCTGAAATTAATATATCTGCATAACTACTGACAATTAGTTTAGCCATGTTATCGTTTTGCAAATATCTGACTGTACATTGACATTGTATTAAACAGCGGAGTAAATAACAGCAGCAACAACAACAACAACAAACAACAACAATAAATAACAAAATATAAATCGTATGGAACTATTGGTAGTCAAATGGTATTGCGGTCAGGGCGTTGAAGTGGTTGTGGTAATTATAAGCACCGATAAACACTATGACCGCCGCTGTTCCTCGCTCTTATCGCCAACAACACTTTCCACAACGCTAAAATAACACTACCTTGGGGTCAACCAGGACGCCAAGAGAAGCAAGCACACAGGCACACATTGTTTTCCCAAGCAAACACACAGGCATACATTGTTTTCCCAAGCAAACACACAGGCATACATTGTTTTCCCAAGCAAACACACTGGCACACATTGTTTTCCCAAGCAAACACACAGGCATACATTGTTTTCCCAAGCAAACACACAGGCACACATTGTTTTCCCAAGCAAACACACAGCCACACATCGTTTTCCCTATGTGTTTGAAGGAGACAAAAGGCATTGCTGTCTGTAACAAGTATCCCCCTAAAATATGAAAACAAAAAAATTATAAGAGCTAAATTCAAGGTCCGTTTGAGTCAAAGGTCTGGATACACGGAGCTTGAAGTAGTGTCATAGAATGAGGGAAAGATAGATTGAGTGAGAGAGTTCCGGAACACACATACACACCCCCAATACAAGACCGCATCGCACACACACACATACATACACACACACACACACACATTAAACACAAGCACACACAAACACAATCACTGCGAAACTCCCTCAACTCTCACTCTTTCTATCTCTCTCTTCACAGCGCTGACAGCAAAAAAAGAGGGGGGGGGGGGGGGAAGTGGAAAAGCAAAGATTTTCCCCTGGAGCGAGAAACAGCAGTGTTAACTTGGACATGCCTTCTCCTGCAACTTGAAACACTTGGGGGAGGCTAGAGAAGGGCTTGGGGAGGGGGGAGGGGGGGGGCAACGATGAAGGGCTGGGGGAGGGGGGAGGGGGGGGCAACGATGAAGGGCTGGGGGAGGGCTAGAAGGGACTGGGGGGATGGGGGAGGACTAGGGGGGTTAGCAACGTGAGGAAAGAAGTGCACCATATTTTCGAAGGCGGGGAAATGCGTAAATGTTTGGAGGAAAGGCTATACAGTATACATTAGTGAAACGAAATAAATTAAAAATATATTATATCTTACACTAGTATATACCGTAGCATTAATATTTATAATAGTGAGAATATATCTTAGTTATAATAATCATCCGTAAGATAATAAAACAAAATATCCAACACTAATAGTGAGAACATATTTTAGTTATAATCATCATCCCTATGAAAATAACACACAAATATCCGACACGATAAACCGTGGCGAGGGGATACTATTTTCATCACACTATAAACCCAGTTGGTAAATAAACCACCCATGGCGGTAAATAAACAAGGGGTCGAGAGTCCAGCCAAAATATTTCGTGGTGGTATGAAGGGAAACAGAGCAACAATGTGAAGGAACGCCAGGACAAGGAGAACAAGTAACACAACACTTTGTCTGGATCAGGAAGAGATGAGACGAGAGGAGAAGGAAGGGAAGGAAGGACAGGAGAGAAGAAAAGAGGAAAGGTGAGGAAAGGAAATGAGAGAGAGAGAGAGAGAGAGAGAGAGAGAGAGAGAGAGAGAGAGAGAGAGAGAGAGAGAGAGAGAGAGAGAGAGAGAGAGAGAGAGATTTTTTTATTTCCACTAAAAAGTGGTTATTTTGTTCATAATTACAATAACAAAGTGTACATTAAGTATAAACTTAGGTTGTACATATACATTCAGAGAGAGAGAGAGAGAGAGAGAGAGAGAGAGAGAGAGAGAGAGAGAGAGAGAGAGAGAGAGAGAGAGAGAGAGAGAATAGAGATAAAGAGAATAGAGACAGGGGAGAGAGGTGACAGGACAGGAGGGTCGGGTGGCGGCAGTGGTGCGGGGCGAGCAATAAAACACGCGTCGTATGAAACACTGAAAAAATAAAAGCGTCCAGATAAAATTCAGGTGAAGGGGGGGCGACACACACGCACATGCACATGCACACACACGCACATGCACACACACACACACACACACACACACACACACACACACACACAGTCAACAAAAGCGGTGGTGGTGAGGGGTCAGGCATCACAACAAGAACCTCGAGGCAGGATTCCCACGAACGATATTTTTGTAAAATTTAGGGAGAACAGACCTTTGGCCGAGACACTTTTCTACCGAAAACAGTACAAATTTATCTCGAAGGGGGTATTTTTTAAGCTTGATGGAGGTCTAGGGAGAACACTTTAAAAAAAAAAAAAAAAAAAAAAAAAGCAGGGAAACTACTTGACAGTCTCCATGCATCCCAATTCCCCTCTTTTTGTGTCCTTTTGAGGGGGAGTTTCTTTCTAAATCCTACCCTTTTCTGTTTTCCTGGTAGGCTATCTTTCCTACAAACTTCATGTATTCCTTCCTACAAACTTCATTTGGGCGGGTGCCCAACCCCGAAAGGAGTTGAAATAGGGGAGCTATCCCCCCGCCAAAGGCGGCTTTCTAGGGCCTCTCCTAGCTGATGCTGAGAGGATTGGGTTCTAGTCATGTGGTGATGGGCTGGTCTATCCGAGTGAGAACTGAGCGATATCTGCCATACCCATAGCTTGCTCTGACTTCCTTTTACTCTTAGCTTACTCTGACTGTTCCTTTTATTTATATATCTTCTAGATCTCAAGTGGCGGCGTCTTTTCCGTGGATTGACCTCCCTACTGCCAACCTAGAAGTTGGCAGATTGGGAGCCAAAGTGTCACATTTTTCCCTTACCCCTCAACTTTCCCTTCATAATTGCTGAGGGGCACAGGGCCTTGGGTGGGGCTTTGGTTTCCCGGGCGTTTCCGCACCCTCCTCAGCTCCCTGCCTTGGAGTGGCTTCGGTCACCCGGGCTTTGTTAGTGGTAAGCAGGGAGGATTTTGTGGGGGCGCTCGTTTATGGCCTTGGCCTTGCTCGAGACCTTGGGGCTGTTCAGCCAGACAGCCTGGGGAACAACAACAACAAACTTAATTTTCTTCCTTCAAAACCTTCTATTTTTCCTCCCTTCTACAAACTGTTTTCCATCCTACAAACTTAATTTTTTCCCTTCCAACACACTTATTTTCTTCATCTTTCTTACAGACTTCATTTATTCCTTCCTACAAACTTAATTTATTCCTTCCTACAAACTTAATTTATTCCTTCCTACAAACTTAATTTATTCCTTCCTACAAACTTCCTTCCTTCCTTCCTACAAACTTCCTTCCTTCCTTCCTACAAACTTCCTTCCTTCCTTCCTACAAACTTCATTTATTCCTTCCTACAACCTTCATTTTGTCCTCCTTCCTACACACTTCTTTTTCCTTCCTAAAAACTTAATGTTCTTCCAACAAACTTAATTTTCTTCCTACAAACTTAATTTTTCCTTCCTGCCTAGAAACTTAATTTTCTTCCTACAAACTTAATTTTCTTCCAACCGACAAAGTTAATTTTTCTTCCTTACTACAAATGTCGTCTTTCTTCCTTCTTGCAAACTTAATTTATTTTCTAAACCTCTTTCCTTTTATTTACGTTTGTACCATCCTCCCTTTCCCCTTTACTGTATATTTCACTATTGTATATTGCAACACAACTCTCAGTGGTGTTGTTCTGCATGTTGGACACCCTTGCAACATCATCCATTTTTATATTTTGGTTTTATATTCAGTGAAGCTATTCTCTATGGCTTTCTGCATATTGGAAATTCTGTCTGCATCCTCTTACATTCTCTATATGTTAGGGTATATGTGATTTTGTTTCATTTTATCATAGTGACATTTCTGCATATATCTCCCTCGTTCCGATCAAATTGATATTGTATTTCTGCTCTGTGTCTAGCCTACAGTTAGACTCCTTCTCTCCCACAGTGCATCTTCCCTTAATTGATCAAAACTGTTT
Source organism: Paralithodes platypus (assembly GCA_032716605.1). Taxonomy (NCBI): domain Eukaryota; kingdom Metazoa; phylum Arthropoda; class Malacostraca; order Decapoda; family Lithodidae; genus Paralithodes; species Paralithodes platypus. The sequence continues at coordinate 7,038,526 of CM064567.1, forward strand.
TTCATCGTCCTAAAAATAAATCACCATGGTTCTTACTTCCTAAATGTACGTATTCTCCAATCAAAATACTGTTCTCTACCCCCCCCCCCCCCACACACACACACTCACACACACACACACACACACACACACACACACACACACACACTCTCTCTCTTCGTCTCCTTCTGTTCACCAGGTAATTCTTCGCCTTTACCTCTTTTGTTATCCAGTCAGTCATCCTTCATGCACCCCTCACTCTCTCTCTCTCCTTTTGTTATATAGTCAGTCATCCTTCAAGTTAACCGGTGTCCTCTTTTCTCCTGGAATTCTTCTTGCAGTGTGTGTGTGTTTTTTTTTGTTTACCCTCCTTCCATTTGTTTGTTTTTATTTGCATGATCTTTATTTTAAGGGGAGGTATTTAGTTTGTTCCCTAGACCTCCATCAAGCTTATAATTACACCCCCTTGAGTCCCTTTCAAGATATATTTGTACATTTTTCGGTAGAAAAATGTCCCGGTTCCCCTTAAATTACAGGCTCGCTATCGCTCGCCAGGATAAAATTGACACCTGAATGGCACGAAAGGTCTTAATATGGGGTGAAAGTTCTTAAAATCGCTAAACTAATGGGGCAAACGTTTTATAATATCAAAAGCAATGGGGCTATACATGAGGGAGAAAGGGGTCAAGAAAAAAATCCCTTAAGTGGAGATCTCCCCTTAATATTACCTATGGCTATATTTTCCCTCCATGTATTTAGCATTATCTCAATAAACTAGAACATGATGCTGAATTGACAATAAATTATGATCTCCTGCAACTACCGTACTACCTACTTCAACTTCCCAATACTCTTTAAATTCTCCCATTATTTCTTTAGCATTATTGACTTTAATTCTGTAATGCCCACTTTAACACCACTTTCCTAAAACAATAACACATATTGTAATGGTGTCCCTCTCATTCAAATGTTAGACTAAGTATGTAATCCGAGTCTGTAGGTTTTCATTACATTGGTTTAGTGTTTACAGTAGATATATTCAATCGGGGTAAAAAAAAAACATAGGGGTAGTTGGGGTAAAAACAAACATAGGTCGTCATATGTTCATTTTTTTAATACATTTTTGTTTTTGTTTTTTTTACAGATTGCCCACAATATAAGCAACATTTTATGCAAACGGTTTTTTTCTATAAAAATGTGTGGGACGTATATATCGCTACGCGACAGATTGTTTTTTTTTTTTTTTTTTTTTGTCCGTTCAACTTTTTTATTATTTTTTGTTAATGTTCAATACCTGGAATGGTTTGCATGCAGCGCTTTTTTTCTCTGCTTTAAGGTGTTATACTATAGTTGGTTTCTTCACTCCCCTGCAGTGATTCTCCTGTCAACTCCAGTATCCAACACACAGGTATGTTTTTTTTTACCCCGACTATTGACATGCAATGGGGGTAATAAAAAACAAATCCAGCATAGATGTATATATGATTTTTTTTTTACCCCGACTATTAACATGCAGTTGGGGTAATAAAAAATAATCCGCACTGAGATTGAACAGAATACAATTATCACACAATTGAATGATGTGTGCCACAATAGGTCACCCATTCTCTGCAGAGGAGCAGTAGTTATATCTCTGTTTTCATTTACTTCCATTTTTTTTGCTATGTTTTTTTTTACCCCATACGTGATTCGTTTTTACCCCTTTGGCCGGGGTAATAAAAAATATGTTTATTCTGGAATACCTGGTTATTCTTATGTGCTAGGCTATATTTACTGCTGCCAGTAAAGGCCTCATATGTACCCTATTCTATGATATATGTAGTTTCTCCTTAGTATTAATAATGCCCGAGGCACAGCAAACTTAAGACAACCAATTTGTTTTTACCCCAAATGATTTACAGTTCGTCGGCATGCTCATTGGTTCCTCAGTGATAGTATTAAGGAACACCCCGTTCTTAACATTAATCATCCATTACAAACCCCAATGTACTTGAATAAACAAAGTCTCTTCTAAGCAGAGAACATTCATTCCTCCCTCTTGCCTCTTAACCCCTTGAAGCTCTGACGCGTTTTAGCAGTATATTTTGGCTATCATTATACGATTTTATGCAGCTTAGGACAGATCTGTGGGTATTAAAAGGGTAAAGACTCTCTCAATCAACCCTCTGACTTCCATATACCCTTCCTAATCTGAATAAAATCGTCTAATAATTACCAGAAAACAAAAAAAGAAATGCGTATTGGAGCTTGAAAGGGTTAATAATACACAAATATATATTCTAATTGCTTGCAACATCTCTCGCCTCCCAATTTCTCCTACAATTCCGTAAATTAAAAATAAAAGCTATTTGTATTAATGTAATGGTTCTTGAACGTGAATATCTGGTATCTCCTGAGCAGCTCAGCTAGTCTCCTCCTCTGCCACCTTGCTTCCCTCCTCCTACCTCCCCACACCACCGCCCCGCCCCGCCACAACGCTCGCCACTCCAACCAGCAAAACATAAAGTTAAGTGAACCTGCTACGGCACGCTGGTTGGGTCCTCCTCCTCCACCTCCTCCTCCTCTATTGCCTCCCCGTCCCTCTCTCTTTCTCTCTCTCATCTCCAACGTTGCACTACGCCCACCACAGCCACAACAGATTATTTGATTTCCATTAAATATACAATGGCTGTTCAAACAATAAAATCATCTTAAACAAATTACATACCGGTAATGCATCATAATCTTACATAAACAGTGTCGGTAAGAATGTACAGAAAAATAGCTCCTACCTAAAATAGATTAAAAATATAACAAGACTCACATACACAGCACTAAACGTATGCAACAAAAACTTCATGTACTGACTCATCTCACAGCACCACGACGATCACACAGCACAATACTATCCTATTCGTCACCATCACACAACAATATCCACAAGTCTTCCCCTATTCGACACCATCACACAACACTGAAGTCCACATATCATTTCCACAAATAAACAATACCACACGTACGCAAAGCCTGACACTGTAAATCCTCCACTACACACCACATCTCCGCAGTTCCCATCTCCTATAAAACACACACAAATCAGCTACACGGGAACCAAAACATGACTGGTGAGGAGAATGACTATACCACTGTACCACACATAATTATTCCCTCTTGTTAGTCGGGACCTATCTTCCGCATCCATCTCCACTCACGAGGAATCCTAACCACAAAACTCAACCCTTATAATAAACTTTCTCTTCATAATTGCTGAGGGGCACAGGGCCCTGGGTGGGGCTTTGATTTCCCGGGCGTTTACGCACCCTCTCAGCTCCCCGCCTTGGAGTGGCTTCGGTCACCCAGGCTTTATTGTGGTCGGCAGGGAGGGTTCTGTGGGGGCGCTCGTTTATGGCCTTGGCCTTACTCGGGGCCTTGGGGCTGTTCGGCCAGGCAGCTTGGGGAACAACAACAACAACAACAACCCTTATAATATACGAGGACACATTCTTCCTTATAATATACGAGGACACATTCTTCCTTATAATATACGAGGACACATTCTTCCTTATAATATACGAGGACACATTCTTCCTTATAATATACGAGGACACATACTTACTTTCATACTGGCTACCCTTAGGGAATTGTATTCAATATACAAATTACTACCAGCCATCAAAGGGGGTAAGCTCTATTTCAATTATGCACTCTACTCCCACATAATATAATCAACTAATAATAGTAGAAAGAAAAAGAGTGCGTCATCACACACTGAGAGGTTTAACACACCATCGCAAAGCCCAATCCATTTTCCTCCATTATCCGCAATATCACACGGCATCTCTCTCCTCCCAGCCAGTGCCAGGCGAGCAAATGTTGACATAACCAGCGGGGACACACTCATCCATCACACGGGTGAAGAATAATCGGGAGGAAATCCGTAGGGTTCCGCCCGTACGCGGATGACTGCTCCTGGATACATATCACAGCTAAGTCAATATTGTTGTGAGGGGCTGGGGGGGGGGGGGGGGGGGGGGGGGGTTGACAGGGGGTGACATCAGGGAGGGCGACAGTCATTTACAGGGACGTGTGGCTGAAAGAACACAGTCAAACAGAGGACATCGGGTGAATCTCAATAAGCTTCAACTTCGTGCTAGAATATATTATTATAAGTATATTTACTTGTGCTTAGCCATTCATACACAATACGGGATCATATGTTTACTATTTTATGTTAAAATATAACATGGTACGGTATATATATAAGGCGTTATCTGTCAGCTTTGAATGTTTAGTGAAGCACCCCGGGAACGGAAATTGCTTGCACTTCACAACACTGGTTGGGAGTTCAGCCCTTCATGATAGCTCACTCAGGGATATTGGCAGGCCAGATTAGCTGTAGATTGGATGTACTTTATAGCCATGGGGCAATCAAAAGCGTTGCATATTGTAACATTTGTTTGATTACAATTCTGGGGATCAGCTACTGTGTTTTTAATAAATTATACTTACACATTTAAAAAGTAGTCCAACAAACAACTGTAATTAACCCCTACTGTGCCGGTGACATCCTTTTAATTATATTCTCGCAGTGATTGGACGATTTTACTAAGTTTAGGAAGGATCTCTAGCAAATAATAAGGCTTCACACTATCACAACCAACCCTTTTAACTACCCCAGATCCTTCTTAAGCTGCATAATATCGCCCGAATATAGCTAGAATAAAAAATAACACACGTCACTGGTACTCAAAGGGTTAGTCAATAAATATAAGACTAACAGCAAGAGAGCAAACCCCCAACACCTACTACAACTCTCCACCCTCGTCCTTATCACAGCAGCTCTTCCCTCATACTAATAGGACCACCAACACTTCCAAAGGATCGTTATCACCTCCAAAGCTATTACACAGGCTCAACCACACTCAACTCTCGTTAGTATACTGCTAGTGTGTTCAACTTTACACACACCTCTAAGACAAACACCTTTGCTAAGTTTACTTTAAGCATGTCTTTTTCAAGTACTGTTGTGTTGTATAACTTCCTGTACACTCTTTGCTCTCCAACTTTTTTAATATCACATTGATTATATATATATACAGTATATATACATATACTGTATATATATATATATATATATATATATATATATATATATATATATATATATATATATATATATATATATATATATATTCACAATTGTACTAGCTCATATTTCAAATTGTAAACTAATCTTAATTTTTGTTTATCTCACACACGTTGGTATACTTAAACCTATATCTCAACTATCTTAATGGAGCATAACTCTGGGTAAGCATAACATTATCGTCTTTTCTCAAATCAAATTTTGTCCAGGAAAAAGTGTCTTCCCTACACTTTTCATGGTAATAGGCAACAGTTCTTCCTTAACTCTGTAGCCACTGTGGAGTCCTGGTCCAGAAGCTGTAAATCCATCACCACCACCTCGACCTTTACCCTGGAGACATGACAACCTCCCTGGGGTGAACATTTGCCCTCCCGCCCGCCACAAATCACCTCACTTAATTACAACTCCAGGGCTGCCTCCTCCTCATGATCTTCTCTCTCTCTCTCTCTCTCCCCCCCCCCCCCCCCGTGCCAGGTTGAATCTCAGTGTACATACAGCCAGCGGAACACAGTCAACACACCGGGTGATTCTTCCCAGGACACACTTTCTTCATCCTGGCCCAGATGGCTAATGCTGCCGCTGTTTTTGAGTCCCACACTTGCTTCTTCTTTTGTAAGTTTCCGTGTGTGAGTTTGCGTGTGTGTGCCTTACATCTGATTCAGTCGCAGTATACGATTTTGATATTTCGCATAATTTTTCACCAGGTTTCCTTTTCATCATAGGCTATAGGAAAAGTGACACTTGGGATGAGAGAACGTCCTTTCTTGTTACACTTGGGGTGAGAGAACGTCCTTTCTTGTTACACTTGGGATGAGAGAACGTCCTTTCTTGTTACACTTGGGGTGAGAGAACGTCCTTTCTTGTTACACTTGGGGTGAGAGAACGTCCTTTCTTGTTACACTTGGGATGAGAGAACGTCCTTTCTTGTTACACTTGGGGTGAGAGAACGTCCTTTCTTGTTACACTTGGGGTGAGAGAACGTCCTTTCTTGTTACACTTGGTGTGAGAGAACGTCCTTTCTTGTTACACTTGGGATGAGAGAACATCCTTTCTTGCTACACTTGGGATGAGAGAACGTCCTTTTTTGTTGCACTTGGGGTGAGAGAACGTCCTTTTTTGTTACACTTGGGATGAGAGAACGTCCTTTTTTGTTACACTTGGGATGAGAGAACGTCCTTTCTTGTTACACTTGGGGTGAGAGAACGTCCTTTCTTGTTACACTTGGTGTGAGAGAACGTCCTTTCTTGTTACACTTGGGATGAGAGAACGTCCTTTCTTGTTACACTTGGGGTGAGAGAACGTCCTTTTTGTTACACTTGGGATGAAAGAACGTCCTTTCTTGTTACACTTGGGATGAGAGAACGTCCTTTCTGTTACACTTGGGATGAGAGAACGTCCTTTCTTGTTACACTTGGGGTGAGAGAACGTCCTTTCTTGTTACACTTGGGGTGAGAGAACGTCCTTTCTTGTTACACTTGGGATGAAAGAACGTCCTTTCTTGTTACACTTGGGATGAAAGAACGTCCTTTCTTGTTACACTTGGGGTGAGAGAACGTCCTTTCTGTTACACTTGGGATGAGAGAACGTCCTTTCTTGTTAAACTTGGGGTGAGAGAACGTCCTTTCTTGTTACACTTGGGGTGAGAGAACGTCCTTTCTGTTACACCTGGGATGAAAGAACGTCCTTTCTTGTTACACTTGGGATGAGCTCACCCTGGGATGAGAACGTCCTTTCTGTTACACCTGGGATGAAAGAACGTCCTTTCTTGTTACACTTGGGATGAGAGAACGTCCTTTCTTGTTACACTTGGTGTGAGAGAACGTCCTTTCTGTTACACCTGGGATGAAAGAACGTCCTTTCTTGTTACACTTGGGATGAGAGAACGTCCTTTCTTGTTACACTTGGTGAGAGAACGTCCTTTCTGTTACACCTGGGATGAAAGAACGTCCTTTCTTCTTCCACACCAACCCGTTTCTTTCTCTTGAGTAAGAATTATATTTTCCTTCCAATTTCAGCTCGAGTTAGTAACCCGTTTGCATTATTTCTTATTCGCCAGTTTTTGTAATTTTGTTTTCACTTGAGAGCTCATTCTCCGTGTGGTTTCTCCCTTATTAGCATCATAATATTATTATTATTATTATTATTATTATTACTTGATCGTGTTGTTACAATATACATATTTTTCTGAGTAACTATATATTCTTAACATCTATTATGCATAGGCCTATTATAATTAGTTTATATACATTAATCAATTAGTCAAATTGCTAACGTGTTTTATTTAGATTAACCATATCATATTTATAAACTCTTCAATTATTTAAAAAAAAATATATATATATTAATTTATACCCGGTATATATTATTACTTTCAAATTCATTAAAATATATAAGTTAATTATATTTTCTCTTCAACTGAATCTTTTCTTCCTTCTCTTGAGGTCCAAGCAACAACAAAGCCAAATGGAGGTCTGTTTAAGTTTCTGCCTAACATCTCATTATCCTCTTATGCAGACAGACATTCGATCAACCTCCTCCACCACTCCTCTTTCTTCTTCTTCTTATTTTTCGTCGTCTTCTTCTTCTTCTTCTTCTTCTTCTTCTTCTTCACAATATATATTCTTGTCTGTGTGTGTGTGTGTTTCTTGACTAATACTCATCTGCACCCATGACATGCTACTCCTCTTCAGACACCCAACCCTTGCAATCAGCCTCCTTCCCAATTCTTCTCCTTCAACCGTCTTCTTCGTCTTCTTCCTCCTCCTCCTCTTCCTCTTCTCTTCCTTACCTATCTGTTTAGCCTATACTAATTACCATTGTTGTGTGATAATGTAATCTTCCCTTATCGTACAATTTCTTGGTATATTGTTCATTGTTAAGGATTGTCTTAACTCATGTTCAGTTGCAACCTATCCCTTTAATTAATCTAGTTTGTTCCCTAGACCTCCATCAAGCTTAAAATTAAACCCCCTTGACCCCCTTTCAAGATAAATTTGTAGATTTTTCGGTAGAAAAATGTCCTGGCCAAAGGACGGTTCCTCTTAAATTACAGGCTCGCTATCGCTCGCCAGGAAAATATCGACACCTAAATGGCACGAAAAGTCTTAAAATTGACAGAAATGGAGTGAAAGTTTCTTAACATCGCCAAACTAATGGGGAAAACGTCTTAAAATATCAAAAGCAATGGGGCTAACCATGAGGGAGAAAGGGGTCAAGAAAAAAATCCCTCAAGTGGAAATCTCCCCTTAACCATTCAATATATCCTTCTTTGGCCTCCACCCCTGATTAACTCTCTCGACTCATTTTGGCTCCATTGCTTCCCTGATTAATAATCCTTGACTTTCATTGATAACACCCTTATTATGCCTTTACTGTATGTGTTATAAGCTCCTTTTCTAATCCAACCTCTGTGCTCTCTCTCTCTCTCTCTCTCTCTCTCTCTCTCTCTCTCTCTCTCTCTCTCTCTCTCTCTCTCTCTCTCTCTCTCTCATCTCTCTCTCCTCTCTCTCCTCCCCCTCCTCTCTCTCTCCCGTCTCTCTCTCTCTCTCTCTCATCTCCCTCTCTCTCTCTCTCCTCTCCTCTCTCTCTCTCTCTCTCTCTCTCTCTCTCTCTCCCCCTCCCTCTCTCTCTCTCTCTTTTACTGTATGTGTTAAACTCCTTTTCTAAACCATCCTCTGTGCTGTCCCCTCCTCACTCTCACTCTCTCTCTCTCTCTCTCAAGCTCCTTTTCTAATCCCTTCTCTGTGCCCCCCCCCCCTCCCCCTCTCCCTCTCCTTTCTCTCTCTCTCCCGGCTCATACATCACATCCACTCAATTCCTAATCGCCGGCTGCGTTTTAATCACAAGGTGTCGGGCCGGATTTATGGGATGGGCGGGAATTACCTGCAGACGTTTATATACCGCCCGCTGATTTTAGGGTCTCGTCTCGCCAAACCCAACCCCCTAACCTTGCCCACTCTTTGGATTCGAATACCCTTGCATTCTCTCCTTCTGCTTCTCCTTCTCCTTCTCTTTTCCCTCTCCCTCTCCCTCTCCTCCTTCTCCTCCTCCTCCTTCTTCTTTGCTATCCTTTTCTCTACCTCGTAGTCAATAGATTATATCCAAACTGCCCCGTAAGGACCAATAGCTCTGTTGCAGTTTGTTCTCCTTTGTATTTGTTCCTATGTATTCACTTGTATTCCTTCTTCTTCTTCTTCTTCTTCTTCTTCTTCTCCTCCCTCTCCTCCTCCTCCTCCCCTTTACCGTTACTTTAACCAAATACAGCAGTCATGTCTCTTGCCCCCGTCCCATACCTCCTCCAACCCTTTCCTCTTGATCCCTGAGGTGAATCACTGATGAACCGTGGTAGGTGTTAAAGGCTCACGGGGGACCAATACCACCTGGAGCGATACGTATAGAAGGGGACAGTGGCTGTTTGTTTGCTCTATTAATTCATTTATTCACATATTTTTTTTAGTTTCCTCTCTAGACCTCCACAAAGCTTAGAAAAACGCCCCCTAGACCCCACTTCAAGATAGATGTGTACATTTTTCGGTAGACAAATGTCCCGGCCAAAGGCCGATTACTTCTAAAATTACAGGCTCGCTATCGCTCGCCAGGAAAACAATTTACACCTAAATGGCACGAAGGGTCCTAATATTGACAAAGAAATGGGATGAAAGTTCATAAAATCCCCAAACTAACGGAACCAACGTCTTAAAATCTTAAAACTAGTGGGGCTAAACCATTAGGGAGAAGGGGGTCCAGAAAAACGGTCTGTCTCCCCTTAAGCAGCAGCAGCAGCGCCGCTAACAAAATAATTACTGGCGTCCTGCGGGGGGGGGGGGGGGGGGGGGCTCTCTCTCCAACAAAGTGAGGAATGATCGTGTCCCAATGTCGCCACTCTTGAATTATTGAGTAGTGCCTTGACGCCCTAACCTGCTCATTTGTTACCTCTGACGCCCCGATACGTTCATACGATACGACAGGGTTGAAACTTCTCCCCCAAACACCATTTGTCACTGTTTACTTCTTTGCTCAGGAATGAAGAGTTGGGATTTTGTTCACACCTACTTTCGCAACTCAGTGTTTGCTTAAGGGGGGACACCGGTTTGTTGTTATCTTTCTCTCCTTTTCTCTCTTTCCCTAGCTTGTATCCATTCAGCCAACTGTTTTAAGACGTTTATCCCCATCCATGTGTCGATTTCTTCCTGGCAAGCGATAGCGAGCCAGCATTGTATGGAGAAATCCGGCTGCGCCGGAGACATTTTTCTATCGAAAAATGTACAAATTTTTCTTGCTGTCAAAACAAATATATATATATATGCTGGCTCGTTACCGCTCGCCAGGAAAATATTGACACCTGGATGGGGGTAAACGTTTTAAAACAGTAGGCTGAATGGGGATGGGGCCGAATGGATACAAGCCAAAGAGAGAGGGAGAGAAAGAGAAAAAAAAAAGCGAGGTGGGCTCCCTTAAAAGTTGCCGAATGTAAAACTCTATAACGATGCGTACTTTACTTTACTACCGTGTGGGTGCAACTTAACAACATGGAGAGATCGGATTGTTTACATATACCTTCAGTGTTTGCTAAAAATAATAACCGTACATGTTATAACGATACGTACTTTATCGCTGTGTGCAACTTCACAACTTATATACCAGAAAAATATATGATTTAAGGGGAGACTGGCCGTTTGGTTGGTCTAGTAATGAATTTATTCATATATTTTTTTAGTTTCCTCCCTAGACCTCCATCAAGCTTAGAAAAACACCCCCTTGACCCCCTTCAAGATAAATTTGTAAATTTTTCGGTAGAAAAATGTCCCGGCCGAAGGCCGGTTCCTCTTAAAATTGCAGGCTCGCTATCGCTCGCCAGGAAATAATCGACACCTAAATGGCACGAAAGGTCTTAACATTGACAACGAAATGGGGCGAAAGTTGTTAAAATCGACAAACTAATGGGCCGAACGTCTTATAATCTCAAAACTAGTGGGGCTAAACATTAGGGAGAAGGGGGTCCAGAAAAACGGTCTGCCTCCCCTTAATCCTGGGGTCCGGTATTTTGTTCGTAGAATTGTTTTTTAAGCCTTTCAGTAGGAGGATGGCGAAATTCTCATAGTATTCTGGATACCATTAGACGATTTTCACTCGCTTATAATCTGTACTCTAGGAATGAAAGAGGCAAATTAAATCTCCATAAACCCTCTGAATAATGTAGGTCCTTCATAAAGTCGTACAATTTTAGGTAGAATAAAAGGAGAACATTAATTACTCAACCACCTACCTACCTACCTACCTACCTACCTACCTACCTACCTACCTACCTACCTACCCACCTCTCTCTCGCTCTCTCTCTCTCTCCTACTACAATCTGGTTGGAAGTAGACTGTCTAGGAAATTCCAGAAAATCCCTCGCCCCTTCCTCACTACCCCGAATATCTTGTTATGCTAAACACAGCACACATACGCAAGATCAATGGGGCTATGTAAAGTGAAAGGCAATACGAAAATCAGAGTACGCGGCTCCAAGAAAATACTACCAACATTCCAAAAACTACCAACATTCCAAATACTACCAACATTCCAAATACTACCAACATTCCAAAAACTACCAACATTCCAAAAACTACCAACATTCCAAAAACTACCAACATTCCAAATACTACCAACATTCCAAATACTACCAACATTCCAAATACTACCAACATTCCAAATACTACCAACATTCCAAATACTACCAACATTCCAAAAACTACCAACATTCCAAATACTACCAACATTCCAAATACTACCAACATTCCAAATACTACCAACATTCCAAAAACTACCAACATTCCAAATACTACCAACATTCCAAATACTACCATTCCAAAAAACTACCAACATTCCAAATACTACCAACATTCCAAAAACAATATTCCTGGAGAGTAGAGCGTTTCAATAGGATTATTGTTTTCCAAGATCATTGTGTATGTACCGGTATGTACAGTATAATATACTCGGGCACATATTATCCCATAGCTGGGGATGGCCGACTCGAGACAGAGCCCTAACAGAAACAACAAAACATAACAACAAATAATAATAATAATACAATAATAATACAGAACAAAAAAATACCGGTAATAAAAACATATAAAACTCACACACATCTAGGGCACCCAGGAGAAGACCCAGAGACCATGGATCACTAGGGGCCTCCAGCACTCCCCTGGTCCCAGACCTTCCGGAGAGGTTCCGGTCTTTAGCAGGCAGACACGCAGCGGAACTACACCACAATGCCCGCCCACCTTACTTATTTTGACACAGGGAATTTTGACATTCTTTTTCAGTTGATATGCTGTTTGGCGATAACTATGCTTCTCTCTTTACCAACATCGTCCTTCCCTTGTCTAGATAAAAAAAATGCATGTTAGCCCCAGAGCCCCTCATAGTGTAGTGCCAATATTCCTTACACCCTTATAATGCCTTTACTGTAAGTATTAAGCTCCTGTTCTAACCCATGCTCTATGCTGCCCCCCCCCCCCTCTCTCTCTCTCTCTCTCTCTCTCTCTCTCTCTCTCTCTCTCTCTCTCTCTCTCTCTCATCAGCAGAAGAGTACAATAACAAACAGAAAAAAGAAAAAAAAAAAAACAGAAAAAAGTGAGTGTTGCCAAAAAAGAAAGAAAAAAAAACATTGTTATCCCTCGATGTTCTACTAGTCCACAGAACAGTCTATCAAACCTCCACGTGTCGTCCATTGAGCCCCACATTGAGCCCCTATTTGAGCTCCCAATGTCCCCCCTGATGCTCCGCTGCCCTCGTTCAATGCTCGCCCTTCAAACACCCGCCCGCAAAAAAACCCGTCCAACCGTTTGCTCGCGAAACTCGACACCGAACGAATTTAAAGGGGGTAGTACTCGCTTTCTCTGGACCCCCCTCTCCCTCATGTTTTAGCATTTTAGTTTTGAGGTTTTAAGACGTTCGTTCCGTTAGTTTGGCGATTTTGAGACCTTTCGCCTCTTTTGGTTTGATCAATATTAAGACCTTTCGTGCCCTTTAGGTGTCGATTTTATCTTGGCGAGAGATAGCGAGCCTCTAATTTTAGAAGGAACATTTTTCTACCGAAAAATGTACAAATTTATCTTGAAAGGGGGTCTAGGGGGTGTTTTTCTAAGCTTGATGGAGGTCTAGCGAGGAAACTAAAAAATAAATAAATTAATAAATATATAGACCAAAAACCAAGCACTTAATCTCCCGGTCAACATATGCCGTGGTCGTCCGTGGCTTTGTGATGCGGCGTTTGTTGCGACTTTGAGAGAGTTATATACAGTAGTGCTCTCTTGTTCACCTCTTCCCATTCTCTGGTTGTTCTCGTTCTCTCTCTCTGTTTCTCTTTATCACTCTCTCCCCCCCCCCCCTTCTCTCTCTCTCTCTCTCTCTCTCTCTCTCTCTCTCTCTCTCTCTCTCTCTCTCTCTCTCTCTCTCTCTCTCTCTCTGTCTGTATCTCTCTCTCGCTCTCGCTCGCTCTCTCTCACACACACACACACACACAACCCATCCATATCCTGCCCGTCATCCCTTCCTCCCTCTCTCCAACCACCACCACCACCAACCCGCCTCTCCCCTTTCGCCAGTCAAATCTGCGAGCCAATCAATAAGGATATCCCGGCTGACATCTCTGGGCAAGGGGGAAGTCAAAGGCTGGAATGATCGAATCAACCCATAATAATTAGCTCCGGAGCGTTGGGGTCTGAAGGGTCTAAGGGAACGGATGGACGTTGACGGTGACGGGAACGGACTGACGTTGAAGGGTCTAAGGGAACGGATGGACGGTGACGGTGAAGGGTCTAAGGGAACGGATGGACAGTGACGGTGACGGGAACGGACGGACGGTGACGGGGAAGGGTCTAAGGGAACGGATGGACGGTGACGGGAACGGACGGACGGTGACGGTGAAGGGTCTAAGGAAACGGATGGACGGTAACGGGTCTAAGGGAACGGACGGACGGTGACGGGAACAGACGGACGGTGACGGTGGTGGTGACGGACGGACGGTGACGGTGAAGGGTCTAATGGAACGGACGGACGGTGACGGATGGACGGTGACGGTGGTGGTGGGTGGAGAGTGACAGACCGAGACTCGACCACGCACACAACGCCAACAGAAGAGGGGGAATAGTAAGAGAGGAGCTAAATAGAGAGAAGAAGAAGAAGAGGGGAAATAGAGAAGAAAAGAGAGGAAATAGAGAGGAGATAAATAGAAGAAGAGAGGAAATAGAGAGGAGATATATAAAATAAGAAGAAGAGGGGAAATGGAGAAGAAGAAGAGGGGAAATAGAAGAAGAGGGGAAATAGAAGAAGAAGGGAAATAGAGAAGAGGGGAAATAGAGAAGAGGGGAAATAGAGAAGAAGAGGGGAAATAGAAGAAGAGGGGAAATAGAGAAGAGGGGAAATAGAAGAAGAGGGGAAATAGAAGAAAAGAGAGGAAACAGAGGAGATAAATAGAGAAGAAAAGAGGAAATAGAGAAGAGATCAATAAAAGAAGAAGAAGAGGGGAAATAGAGAAGAAGAAGAGGGGAAATAGAGAAGAGGGGAAATAGAGAAGAAGAGGGGAAATAGAAAAGAAGAGGGGAAATAGAGAAGAAGAAGAGGGGAAATAGAAGAGGGGAAATAGAGAAGAAAAGAGAGGAAACAGAGAGCAGAAAAGAGGAGCGAACATCACAACAATAGCAGAGCGATAGTAAAAGCATCAAACAGAGCCCAAACTTTTGACGCCCAATACAGTACCGGTATAAAGCGCAGAGGGCATGATAGCGAGAGAACAGTTAAACAAAATGGCTCCGGTTTGACATCCTGCTTCTCTCACTGTTTACTGTTAAGTGATAATAAATATATATATATAAATGAACAAATAAATACGCCCATCTTCCCCCCCCCCCCCTTAACCCCTTCAGACTCATATGACGCAGAGGTTGCCAGATTAGCTATAATTACCTCTCCAAAATTAGTTTTCTGCCCACAGCTAACTCAAAGACAACTGCAGAGGTTGAAGTAACTAAACTAAACTAAATACCCCTGACGGTAACAAAGGCTTTAAAGTATCCCTAATCGGTTCAAAATCGCGTCATATGTCGGAGAGGGTTAATGGCTGATGATGAATAACGCAAGCTAAAATAATACACACCAGTAGTGAATAATATACACACATTAAACCTCGACTACTGGAGAGTCAAGAGTCGATGTCCCCCCCCCCCTCTCTCCGTGAGTCTTGGGAGTTTCTATCTCTTTAATCCTCGCGGTAAGCCTCCCTAAGTCTTCTTGTAGGGGTAGTGCGCGGATTTTGGTTTATATATTTTATTTATTGTTTAGTTTCCTCGCTAGAACTCTATCAAGCTTAGAAAAACACCCCCTGGACCCCCTCTCAAATTAAATGTGTACATTTTTCGGTAGACAAAATTTCCGGCCGAAGGCCGGTTCCGCTTAAATTACAGGCTCGCTATCGCTCGCCAGGATAAAATCGACACCTGATTGCACGAAAGGTCTTAATATGGGGTGAAAGTTCTTAAAATCGCTAAACTAATGGGGCAAACGTTTTATAATATCAAAAGCAATGGGGCTAAACATGAGGGAGAAAGGGGTCAAGGAAAAAAATCCCTCAAGTGGAGACCTCCCCTTAATAAAGACTTGAATGACTATGAAAAGGAATACCGGTACCAGAAAATGAACATGAAATAGCATCGTGTTTGGCCATTTTAAAACACTTCCAAGGCCATAATTTGATCTATACACCACAATTTTAATATTACATAATTATACAATCATAAAGACCTATAGGACCTGGACTGGACTGGACTTTCGTTTGACACCCTGGTTCAGAGAAGGCGAAGGGTAAAAATAAAAGAGGACAAACATTCCCAGAGATATGAAAATCCGCACAGAACAAGCCCGAAAGTTTCCTCTAGGGGGAACTTCCATACACGAAAAACTCCACAAACAAGAAAACGAAGGGAAAACAGCGAAGACGCCTCGGGGAAAAAAAAAAGACAATACACGAAAAAATGCATATCTAAGAAAACGAAGGAAAAACAGCGAAAACTCCTCGGGAACAAATTAAGACAATACACGAAACACCGTATATCCTTGAAGACGAAAGAAAAACAGCGAAGACTCCTCGGGGAAATCTGACGATACACGAAAAACTACCTATCCAAGAACACGAAGGCTAAAAAGAAAAGCCCGAAACCACCCACGAAGACACGAAAATCCGCACACGACAAGCGCGCAAAACAGTGGGGGACCATCCTGGCAACAACAAGAGTGGGACAGGGCAGACATCCGGAATCAGAGGCAGCTTGACGGATCACAGGCCTGGAAAACTATTTACTAAAGGATTTCCGAGTGGGAGCCTCGGAGCACACCATAAAGCGGCTCAAGGGGATGGAAGAAAACGGGACGAGCAACCACAGACGATGGGAAAACCAGGGACATTCAATACAAATATACAATTAGAATATAAACTGTATATCATGAACCGTATTATACATATAAACACATACCTTACTCAATACAGTATGGATATATGTACGGTATATATATATAGCGAGAGCGAGAGAGAGACAGCGTGCGCTTGGTGATAACGTTCGACATACACTCAACATACCGGATCATGAAGGAAGATAACAATGATTTTACAACATGGCAACAAAAGCTAGTAAAATGACTTGACAATTAAAAAAGGCAACGTAGCTAGGCGATGAAAAAAGGACCATTATAAAAACAAGATATTAATAGTAAACAAAAAAAAAGGCCTATAGGTACGGTACTGTCGAAATGGTTGGGGAAATTTTTACGCGAGGACCAAAATTGGAAGTGACACACAATCAGAAGAACAGCAAAGGCAAAATAAATGAAAACAATTACTACGGTACTAAAGTTACTAAACCCAAGACTTACGACACAGATAAGTGGATGCGACACTAAAGACAAACACACACAATTATTAATACACAAACAAGTACAATACAACAAGTTACCTATAGTACAACACACTCAACATAACCAGCCGAGACATTTAAGGGGAGACAGACCGTTTTAAGGGGAGACAGACCGTTTTAAGGGGAGACAGACCGTTTTAAGGGGAGACAGACCGTTTAAGGGGAGACAGACCGTTTTAAGGGGAGACAGACCGTTTTAAGGGGAGACAGACCGTTTTAAGGGGAGACACCGTTTTAAGGGGAGACAGACCGTTTAAGGGGAGACAGACCGTTTTAAGGGGAGACAGACCGTTTTAAGGGGAGACAGACCGTTTTAAGGGGAGACAGACCGTTTAAGGGGAGACATACCGTTTTAAGGGGAGACAGACCGTTTTTTTTTTTTTTTTTTTTTAATAAATTTCTGTATTTCTTAGTTTCCTCGCTAGACCTCCATCAAGCTTAGAAAAACACCCCATAGACCCCCCTTCAAGATAAATTTGTACATTTTTCGGTAGAAAAATTTCCCGGCCGAAGGCCGGTTCCTCTTAAAATGTAAGGCTCGCTTTCGCTCGCCAGGAAATAATCGACACCTAAACGGCACGAATGGTCTTAAAATTGACAACGAAATGAGGCGAAAGGTCTTAAAATCGCCAAACTAATGGGCCGGACGTCTTATAGTCTCAACACAAATGGGGCTTAACACGAGGGAGAAAGGGGTCGAGAAAAACCCTCTGCCTCCCCTTAAGCCGACAACAAGGCACGTTTATAAAAAGTGGTCGTTCAAAAGGCCATTATACAAAGAGCCACATCGGAGGAAAAGAAACTAACTCAGACTCTCTCTCTCTCTCTCTCTCTTCATGGCAACTGTAGGCGATAGGACGAGGCTCAGGAATGGGTCGCAAGGTCTTTGAGATACTGAATATACCTTGTAGCTCATTGTAACTCATTCTCACTCACTCACTCACTCACTCACTCACTCAATCACTCTCTCTCTCTCTATGGCAACTGTAGGCAGTAAGATGAGGCTCAGGAATGGGCCGCAAGGTGTTTGAGATACTGAATATTCCTTGTAGCTCATTGTAACACTCTCTCTCTCTCCTATATTCTCCCCTTTTCTCTTTTTTTTCCTCTCGACTTAATGTTGTACTCAACTCACTCACTCTCTCTCTCTCTCTCTCTGGCACACGGATAAACCCGAGGCTAAGCGGAGACTCAACAGTTTATCCTTTGGCTTAGGATGGGGATCACCCAGTTAAGGGGAGATTTTTAGTTTGGTCCCTGGATATCCTTCAAGCTTAAGATTACACCCCCTTGAGCCCCTTTCAAGATAAATTTGTACATTTTTCGGTAGAAAAATGTCCCGACTGAAAGCCGGTTCCTCTTAAATTACAGGCTCGCTATCGCTCGCCAGGATAAAATAGGCACCTAAATGGCACGAAAGGTCTTAAAATTGACAGGAATGGTTTGAAAATTCTTAAAATCGTCAAAATAATGGGGCAAACGTCTTAAAATTAGAAAAACAATGGGGCTAAACATGAGGGAGAAAGGAGTCCAGAAAAAAATCCCTCAAGTGGAAATCTGCCCTTAAGGAAACTTATACCGCCACCACACTCCAAACTTATACCGCCACCACACTCCAAACTTATACCGCCACCACACTCCAAACTTATACCGCCACCACACTCCAAACTTATACCGCCACCACACTCCAATCTTATACCGCCACCACACTCCAAACTTATACCGCCACCACACTCCAAACTTATACCGCCACCACACTCCAAACTTCTTGAACTTGTATCTACACTTCTTAAAACTTGTATCGTCATCAAAAAATGAAAAGCAAATAATAAAATAAATAAATAAATAAATTAATACCATTGCATATATTTATAAAAAGCTGACAACCTCCCTCCATTACCTCTCTCTGCAAGGGACATTAGGCACAAGGTGTACAGTACTTCCCTTTCCCATTGTCCCTTACCCACTCTAAACCACTGTTGGCCACTTTGAGGAGCATTGATTTAAAGGGCAAGCAGCCTCGAGGGGTCGGTAAGACTTACTTGACTTCCTTTGTACTCTCCAAATCCCCCCCCCCCCTCTCTCAATCCCAAAACCAACCTTCTTCACTCCCTAGTTTTCACACACACACTCTCTCTCTCTCTCTCTCTCTCTCTCTCTGACTGCGTTTGTAAATGAATAACTTTATTTTATCCCCCTTCAGTTACTAACCCATCTGTCCCCTACTAACTTCCTAATCCTGCCACGGACATTAGTTCCAGGGTAGTAATTCCCTTTCCAATGTTCCCTTACCCACTCTAAACAACTGTTTGGACACTTGATCCTCAGTGTTTTGGAGGACAAGCAACCTAGAAGGGTCACTAGATCTGTTGTTGCTTGATTTCCTTTGTACTCCTTTGTACTCTCTCTCTCTCTCCCCCCAGCAGTGTAGGGCATTTGTTGGTAGGGTGGGAGTGATCAAGTAATTGGTTGCTCCTGGAGTAAAGACCGGGGGATTTGGCTTCATTTCCTACACTTTTACGCGTATTTTTCACGACGTGAAATAATCCTGAGTATAATATTTTGCGTTGTTTTAATTCTTCGTTTTCGCTATTTAAAAAAATACGCTTGCAACTACTGTAGGCTATGTATTTTGCGCAACATATGCATTTTGAATTTTTCACTACCCAAGAATTATGATGCCTGAAATTATTTAGCGTAACCTTTTCAAACCATTTCGTTAAGCTATATACTTGATAATTGCGTCTGTGACTATTTTGCGTCCAACTTACATACTTAAAATCATGACGTGAGCTGGGTTCGGAACCAATGATTTCGCTTTACTTGTTTATATTCGTCCGGTTAATTGTTAGAGAATTAATATCGGAAACAATTTTGCGCGCTTCTATTACCGGAATATATTTTGTTCTTTTCCCCGTTACTTAAAATTATACTTGTAACTATTATTATATACCGCTTTGTTGTCATTCTGTTTATAATCATCATTCGGTTTCCAATAAACTGTTTTTACCTTACCGATACCGTACTTCATCATTATGTGTTCTTTATATATAAATATATTTGTGTTTATTTCTCTGTCGTGCACATTGACTCTCACACACACACACACATATTCTCTCTCTCTCTCTCTCTCTCTCTCTCTCTCTCTCTCTCTCTCTCGTACAGCGTCTAGTTTAAGGGGAGGTTTCTAGTTTGTTCCCTAGACCTCCATCAAGCTTAAAATGACACCCTCTAGACCCTCTTTCAAGCTAAATTTGTACATTTTTCGGTAGGAAAATGTCCCGGCCGAAGGCCAGTTCCTCTTAAATGACAGACTCGCTATCGCTCGCCAGGAAAAAATTGACCCCTAAATGACACGAAAGATCTTAAAATTGACAGAAATGGGGCAAAAGTTCCTAAAATCGACAAACTAATGGGGCGAACGTCTTAAAATCTCAAAATCAATGGGGCTAAACCTGAATGAGAAAGGAGTTCAGTAAAAAATCCCTCAAGTGGAAATCTCCCCTTAAGGTATGGGGGGGCAGGTGTTTAAACAAGGAAGACAGACCAACCAACCAACCAACCCCATACAATTCTTTCCTTCCGCCAGCTGCTTAACAATTGTCCCTTCTATTTTGTTTTCCTCATTTGACCTAATAACTACTGTCCTTATATTCTCTTTCTCATTTGACCTAACAATTGTGTCTTCCTCATTTCACCTAACAATGTCCCTGATATTAGCTTCCTCATTTGACCTATCAAACTGCCTTTATATTATTTTCATCATTTGACCCAACAACTGTTCTTATATTCTCTTCCCCATTTTCCCCTATAGTAATTGTCCCATTTATTTTAGCAATTTCCCTATTATTTATCCGTCCCCATGTTGCCTAACAATTTTCCCTATTATCTCCCTCCTTCCTTTGCCTTGCAGATCCCCTTCTACTCTTTTTCCTTTCCTCCTTTTCCTTACCTTAACTCTTTATAGTCAGTTACTCGTGGGGGGGGGGGGGGGGGGCCGTTGAACGTAGAGAAAGAGTACGAGCCACCAACTTCCTACCTTTACACTCTCTGTATTATTTTACCTGTGTTTACTTACTTACTTTCTGTGTTACTTTTGTTCCGTCCTTCGTTGCATTTGTATAACTTTCTTGATGAATGTCACTGAACGAGTAGCCTATTGTCTTCTCTATTTTGCTGTTATGTATACTAGTTAGCCTTATATATTATACTAGTTAGCCTTATATATTATACTAGTTAGCCTTATATATTATAATTGCCAGCGATTGTATTTTGTTCTGGATTGCGTTTGTTAGTTCCTAGTATATTGGCTTAACCTTTTCTCTTCTTCCTATTAGCCTATAACACTCTCTCTCTCTCCCTCCCTCCCCTACTCCTCTCTTTTCTTGGCCGTTCGCGGGAAAGTATTTGGACCTTAAAAACCAACCAACCATTTCCTCCTCCGCCGGTTAAATTCGCTTTTCCTTATAACTTCACCTAACTACCGACTTCATTCAATCAGTCGGTTTTTATATATAGTCACCTGTAGAATAGTTTAGCCTTCTTCCTCCCCATTTATGCAACTCAATACATCACCTTTCTTAATCATTTCATATAATCCTCTCTGTTTTCATATTTTTTGTCTATTTTCTTTTTTTTAGCAGGTGGTTGACCCTTAATGAAAAAAAACTAACCAGCCACTTCTACTACTTTTGTCCTTCCGGTTTTGTTTTTGTGTTTTGTGTTCTTTTTACATTGGGAAGAGAGGAGCCAACGTCGAACATCAATCACGTCCCTTCCTCGTTCTCAAAACAGATTACGAGACGATTGGTTTAATTTACAGTGTCCGGCTGTGTATAAAAAGGGAGCGATGATTAATTAAAGAGGACACATCATGCAAATTTACCAAACTTATCTTCCTCGGTAAAAAAAAAAAAATATATATATATATATATATATATATATACCGGTATATATATTTATATATATACCGGTATATACCGTATATATATATATATAGGCCTATTGGAAATATATGCTGGCAACTATTAGACGATTTTATTCAGTTTAGGAAGGACGTCTACCCATGAAAAAGTTACAGACTATCTCAATTAATCCTTTTAGCTTCCACATATCCCTATCTCAATTAATCCTTTTAGCTTCCACATATCCCTATCTCAATTAATCCTTTTAGCTTCCACATATCCCTATCTCAAGTAATCCTTTTAGCTTCCACATATCCCTATCTCAAGTAATCCTTTTAGCTTCCACATATCCCTATCTCAAGTAATCCTTTTAGCTGCCATATATCCTTCCCGAGCGACACAAAATCGCTTAAATATAGCTAAAGTAAATTAAAAATGACGTCGCCGGTACTGTATGGGTTAATTTCCTCTCCTACTCGTCCCTCTTACCATCTGTCCTCTTTCTTTCCTCTCCAACTCCTCCTTCTTATTTTGTCCTCTATTATTTCCTCCCCTACTTCTCCCTCATATCCTCAGTATTTCCTCTTCTATTGCAACCTCTTACCCTTTGTCCTCTTTATTTCCTCTCCAACTTATCCCTCTTATTTCCTCCTCTACTTCTCCTTCATATCCTCTGTATTTCGTCTCCTATTGCACCCTCCGTCCTCTTTATTTCCTCTCCAACTTCTCCCTCTTACTTTGTCCTCTATTATTTCCTCCCTTACTTCTCCCTCATATCCTCTGTATTTCCTCTGCTACTACCCCCTCTGTTCCTCTACATCATGGCTGAACCTTGACAGGGGAATCCAACCAGCAAGCAACTCCCAAACTTACCATCCACCACCACACCACCAATTAGACCAAACTTCTCCCATCCTCTCCTACTCTTCCATTTTATCCTTTGCTTTGTCCTCTTCTACTTTATTCTTATCTTTGCGTGTTCCTCTTTCCCTCTTCTCTTTACGTTTTAATTGTATCTCTTCTACTCTCCCAATCTTTCATTTACGTTTTCATTTTCTCTCGTCTCCTACTCTTCCATTCTTTCCTTAACGTCGTCCTTTTTTCTCTTTTATGCCTTCATTTATTCCTTTTCATTTTTCTCCTCCCCCTCTTCTACCCCTCCGTTCTTTCCCTTACCTTTCCTTTCCTGTGTGCCTTGCTGTGTTTTGGCTGTTAGAAGATAGGTGGCTAAAATTGTAAGATGGAAACAAACCTAACTCCACCACCCCTACTAACTCCACCACCCCTACTAACTCCACCACCCCTACTAACTCCACCACCCCTACTAACTCCACCACCCCTACTAACTCCACCACCCCTACTAACTCCACCACCCCTACTAACTCCACCACCCCTACTAACTCCACCACCCCTACTAACTCCACCACCCCTACTAACTCCACCACCCCTACTAACTCCACCACCCCTACTAACTCCACCACCCCTACTAACTCCACCACCCCTACTAACTCCACCACCCCCTACTAACTCCACCACCCCTACTAACTCCACCACCCCTACTAACTCCACCACCCCTACTAACTCCACCACCCCTACTAACTCCACCACCCCTACTAACTCCACCACCCCTACTAACTCCACCACCCCTACTAACTCCACCACCCCTACTAACTCCACCACCCCTACTAACTTCACCACCCCTACTAACTCCACCACCCCTACTAACTCCACCACCCCTACTAACTCCACCACCCCTACTAACTCCACCACCCCTACTAACTCCACCACCCCTACTAACTCCACCACCCTTACTCCTACCTCTTATCCCTTTCCTTAAGGGGAGGTTTCTAGTTTGTTTCCTACTCCTCCAGCAATCTTAAAATGTCACCCCCTTGACCCCCTTTCATGATAAATTTGTAAATTTTTCGGTAGAAAAATGTTTCGGCCGAAGGCCGGTTACTCTTAAATTACAGGCTCGCTATCGCTCGCCAGGATAAAATTGACACCTAAATTGCACGAAAGGTCTTAAAATTGACAGAATGGGACGGAAATTCTTAAAATCACCAAACTAATGGGGCAAACGTCTTAAAATCTCAAAAACAATGGGGCTAACCATGAGGGACAAAGGGATCAAGAAAAAAATCCCTCAAGTGGAGACCTCCCCTTAACACCCATCTGTTCCTACCGGCGAGGTTAGTGTGTTGGTTTGTGTAGGGAAGATGGGTTGAACCTTGACGTGGGAAAGCAATCAAGCAAATAAACAACCAAACAACCGAGACACCCCAACAACCGAGACACCCCAACAACCGAGACACCCCAACTTTGAAAGCCAAGTCTCCCTTTCTACGTACCGCATCCTCCTTTCCCACTCTTCTACACATTCCATTTTCATTCCTCTCTCTATGCTCATTGTATATGGTTGTTCTGAAGGGCAGGTGGCTGGGCCTTAACAGGGGAATCTCAACCAATCAACCAGCACCACCACCACAACCAGGACCAGCACCACCACAAGCACCACTACACCACCAGTAAAACCAGCATCATCACACTAGCAGGATCATCACCAGCACCACCAGAAGACTACCAGCACCACCACCACACCATAAGCACCACCACACTAACAGCACCACTATACCATCACCACCACCACACCATCAACACCACCACACCATAAGCACCACCACACTAACAGCACTACTATACCATCACCACCACCACACCATCAACACCACCAGTATCACCACTAGACCATCAGCACCACCACACCATCATTAAAACCACACTGATAGCACCACCACCACACCATCACTAGACCATCAGCACCACCACCACACCATCAGCACCACCACACCACCAGGACCAGCACCCGGCCACCGAAGCCAAATCAATATTGTGGAGGGCCCCGCTACACCGCCCCAGGACCTCGTCACAGTGACCCCCTCCTCATCCTCCTTCCTCTGCTTCTTTCTCTTTCTCTTCCTCTCCCTCTCCTCCTCCTCCTCCTCTTGCTCCTCTAGTACTTTTGATTCTTTGGTTCTATTTTCTCTTTTCTTTAACTCCATTCTCCTCTTCTTCTATCTCCTCCTCCTTCTCTTGTACTTTTGAGTCTTCATTAATATTCTCTCTTCTCTTTAGCTCTATTATCTTCCTCCTCTTCTTTCTCATCCTCCTCTTGCTCCTCTCGTATTTTGTATTCTTTAGTTATCTTCTTCTCTTTAACTCCTTTTATCTTATTGTTATTCTTCGTAATGTTGCTTCCATGGTTATTTATTCTTCTCTTCTCTGGTCCCTTCCTTCTCTTCTACTTTCTCCTCCTCATTCATTCACCCTCTTGTTGTTTTTCGTAAGTTTGCCTTAATTAGTTCTCTTCTCTCTCTCCTCTCCTCTTATCTGCTCTCCAACCTTTTCAACTCCTCTCATCCCTTTCATGCTCCTCGTTCTTTTATCGTTAGTTCTTTCTTTTCCTCCCCTTCCATATGCCCCCTCTTCAGTTTGTTCTCCTCCTCTCAATTTTTACTGTTCTTTGTATTTCTGTTTCCTTCGTTCTCTTTCCTCCTATCCTCTCCTTTCTAGATCTTCATTAGTATTTGTTTTTGCTCTCTCTCTCTCTCTCTCTCTCTCCATGCATGCTTGTCCTTAGTTCCTTTCCTCTCTTCCTTCTACCGTTGTTCTTTTTCTCTTCACATTCCTCCCCTCCCCCCTTAATCCTCTCTTTTCACCTATTTTGTCATCGTTTCTTTCATCATCTCTCTGTGTATCCCTTTCCACTTCTCTTTCTCTTCCTAACAGTCTAGCTTTCCCTCTACACAGTAGTCTGGTCTCTCTTCATTGCCCATTTTCGTTCATTGCTTTTTTAAGATATACAAAACAAATTACCTTCCATTTTTGTTTATCCAATCTCTCATCTCTCCTAAATTAACTGGGTAACCTTTATATTTTGCTCTCCTACTCCTAAACGGGTTATTTCAGCTCTTGTATTCAAATCATTAGTCTGCTTCCTAGTATTGTTCATCCTCCTTACGCCTTTCGTCCACGTTAAAATCTAATCTACTACCAATCGGGTAAATTTGTCCTCCTTCCCTCTTCATCCTGGTATCTCCCTCACCTCCATTCCCCCCCCCCCCCTCTTTTTCTCATCTTCTTCTTCTCCTCACATCCTCTACTTCTCCTCCCTTACCTCTTCATCCATACTCCCCTCACCCCATCTCCTCGTCCCCTTCTTAAATCCCTCCTTTTTTCTCCCTTCCCTCTCCTTCTCCCTTACCTCTTCATCCTACTCCCCTCCCCTCACCCCTCCGTCCCCTTCCTCCTCTCCTCCCCTCACCCCTCCTTCCCTTCCTCCTCCCCTCCTTACCTCCCTCCTTCTCCTCCTCCTCTTTTCTCTGCACCTTGGCCAAAATCCCCCGTTTGGAGGACCCGCCACATTCTTTCGCTGTTAACCCCGCAAAATATATTTCCACATTTCTTCACCCTAAGCTTCTCTCCTTTGAAACAAAAATCTGAGGATGATAATATCCTAAATCGCGCAATATATTCCACACCCAAAGGAGGTGGTAAACACATGCCACGCACGAATGTATTTACTTCATGTACAAAGGAGAGGACGCAGATTGGAAATACGTGACACTTAAATGTTATCAAATTAATAAGTGGTTGGCTATTTCAGTATTCGGGCAAACCCTTCTTCACTTTACTCTGCCCATTATTAGAAGTTTATACTGTATATAATTTAGAAAGTAATTGAGGGCGGAATAGGTTACAGATCATTTTATCCCATTGATTTCAAGACCGTATTCAATAACTGCATAAAATTGCCTAATAATTAAAAGAAAAACGTAGAATTACGTCTCAAATCGCTAAGGAGTAAATATTTAGTGTTTTTAAACAAAGAGGCATTTCTTTTTCGTTACCTCCTCTTGCTCTCGTACTGTGGGGAAACGAAGGTGCTCTCTCTCTCTCTCTCTCTCTCTCTCTCTCTCTCTCTCTCTCTCTCTCTCTTTCTCTCTCTCTCTCTCTCTCTCTCTCTCTCTCTCACATAACCCCGGATTCCTGGGGGCTCAAACTTATCTGGCAAATCCTGGGAGAGTAAGCGTTGATAAGAGCTGATGACAAAGTTTGAATGGGTCCCGGTGTCTCTTCCCTAACACCTCACTTCTATCATCACACACACACACACACACACACACAACCTCCATGTTCCAACTTATCTGGCAAATCCTTGGGAGTAAGCGTTGATAAGGGCTGATGGCAAAGTTTGAATGGGCCGAGAACAGAGTGGGGCAAGTTGGGGATAACTTCGGGAGGGGGCGTGGGAAAATTGGGACTCGGGGAGTTTTGAGTGACGATTGGGAGATGGAGAATGTACAGTTACCCACATGTTTGACTGGTACAGAGCTACTTGTAAGGTAAGGTAAGGTAAGGTAAGGTAACAGGTAAAGGTAATGTATGCTATTTAAATATTAATGAAATAACAAGCAAACAATATATAACCTTAAGGGGAGGTATTTACTTTGTTCCCTAGACCTCCATCAAGCTTAAAATGATACCTACTTGAGTCCCTTTCAAGATAAATGTGTACATTTTTCGGTAGAAAAATGTCCCGGCCATAGGCCGGTTCCTCTTAAATTACAGGCTCGCTATCGCTCGCCAGGATAAAATCGACACCTGAATGGCACGAAAGGTCTTAATATGGGGTGAAAGTTCTTAAAATCGCTAAATTAATAGGGCGAACGTTTTATAATATCAAAAGCAATGGGGCTAAACATGAGGGAGAAAGGGGTCAAGAAAAAAATCCCTCAAGTGGAGATCTCCCCTTAACCCCTTCAGTACCGGTGCCGTCTTTTAACTTTATTCTAGCTATTATTAGACGATTGCATTCAGTTTATAAGAGGCCTCGGATAATAAACAGGCTTCGAATCATTTCACTCCACCTTTCTTACTACCACAGATCCTTCTTAAGCTGCACAAAATCGTCTAAACATAGCCAGAATAAAATTAATAAGACGTCGCCGGTAAAGAAGGGGTTAAGGTATTTTGTTTATGTTGAATTCCATTTCTGAGGATTACATGTCTATACAGATCGGTCTATACGGCTAAAATGACATGACTAAACGAAGCTCTGTAATAGCTGAACATGGCGGCAACTGTACGGTTGGGAAAATAAAGGATTACAGGTAGAGGACTTCGCTGCAGGTAAGTTATGGAAAAAGGTTCAAATAAAATGTATAGATTTGTGAGAATCGGGGTAGCTTATAGACTACGAAAATGTAAGTTGGTGAAGGGAGCTACATAAGAAAACTGAATATTGTAAAGTGTAGATTTGGAAACATTTAGAATATTGTAAAGTGTAGATTTGGAAACATTTAGAATATTGGGCTAGTCTTCATTATATCAGTAACACCCCGTTCTTAACATTAATCGTCAATTACAAACCCCAATGTACTTGAATAAACTAATGAAAGCATATGGTCCTCCCGGGATTCGAACTCGCGACACCACACCCAGAACAAAAGCATCTAAACCATTACACCACCAACACAGTATATCGGTAGTTCTGGAGGAGGGGGAAAATATTGGTGATAAATTATGTTAAGGGGAGGTTTTTAGTTTGGTCTCTAGATATCCATCAAGCTTAAGATTACACCCCCTTGAGCCCCTTGCAAGATAAATTTGTACATTTTTCGGTAGAAATATGTCCTGGCTGAAAGCCGGTTCCTCTTAAATTACAGGCTCGCTATCGCTCGCCAGGATAAAATCGACACCTAAATTGCACGAAAGGTCTTAAAATTGACAGAAATGGGTTGAAAGTTCTTAAAATCATCAACATAATGGGGCGAACGTCTTAAAATTAGAAAAACAATGGGGCTAAACATGAGGGAGAAAGGAGTCAAGAAAAAACTCCCTCGAGTGAAAATCTCCCCTTAACAGGAAGACTAGTAAAATAAACAGGCGACACAAATTCAAAATCTGGAGATAATGAAATGAGGTTGAGGAGAATACGAGAGCCAAGGGGAAGGACGGAAATAATATAAGCAATTAGTTCCGGAGTTGACGAGAACGTGGGCGAATCTTGGAAAAAGTTAAGTAGCTACAAAGTCGAGTATGGAAATCCATCAAACTTGAGAGGTATCCAATTACAAGGGTTATATACCTACCTAAGGTTGTGTTCGCCACTCTCCTAGCAGCACCGAGGAGCGCGTCGCCCCTCGTTGTGGGTTGTGTTTTGGTGAAGCAGACTGTTTGAGGAGACAGCCCACTCCCTTGTGAAGATGGGCTCGTCTGGCACTTTTTGCAGTTCGACATCGAGGGCTCTCTTGAAGTTTTCTAAAGAGACGCCCCTCATGTCTCTTACTCGCCGTGGGAGTTTGTTTGTTTACGGCATATATACCGCTGATATGATTCGGGTATTAGGTAGATTATAACATTAGGCTAAAGATACTAAGGGTTGATGATCAAAAAGGTAATAAAGACGAAATATATTATTAACTGACTAAGGCAGATTTCCTAGCAAAACATAAATAAATACATAAATAAATACATACCGGTAAATAAATAAATAAATATATACATAAATAAATAAATAAATACATAAATAAATACATAAATAAATACATACCGGTAAATAAATAAATAAATATATACATAAATAAATAAATAAATACATAAATAAATACATAAATAAATACATAAATAAATATATAAATAAATAAATAATTAAATAAATAAATACAAATAAATATATAAATAAATACATAAATAAATACATACATAAATAAATACATACATAAATAAATACATAAATAAATACATACATAAATAAATACATAAATACATACATAAATAAATACATACATAAATAAATACATACATAAATAAATACATAAATAAATACATACATAAATAAATACATAAATACATACATAAATAAATACATAAATACATACATAAATAAAAACATAAATACATACATCAATACATAAATAAAAAACATAAATACATAAATACATAAATAAATACATAAATAAATACATACCGGTACATAAATACATAACTAATACCGGTACCGGAAATATAAATATGAATGAGAAAAAATATATTTTGAACAATGTAAATGAAGATAAATTCAACAAATCGTCTGGCAATGATAAACAAAACTAAAAAAAAAAATGCAAGTGAGAAATGACGTTGTAGAGTTGAGGTGTGGGATGAGAGAGCAGCGAAAAGAGAGGGAGAGGGAGATGGGGAGAGGGAGATGGGGAGGGGGGAGGGGAGAGGGGGGAGGGAAGGGGAAAGCTGGGAGAAGGAGAGGAGAGGAGGGAGGGAGAAAGAGATTGTCCAAGTTTTTGTTTGTGGAACCACTTGCAAATATCCTGGAACGAGAACAGCGTAATGTACACCCTCGTATAAACGATCTCTTACACACGCACGGAGAGTACAGTAGTGCACATAAATATACTCAAACTAAAATGGGTTTGTCTGGACTGTGGGGAGCTGAGAGAGAATCGTGAAACCGTCTGTATGGGTGGTGAGTTGTGTGTGTGTATTGTAGTGTGTGTGTGTGTATTGTAGTGCGTGTGTGTGTGTGTATTGTAGTGTGTGTGTGTGTGTGTGTGTGTGTGTGTGTGTGTGTGTGTGTGTAGTGTGTGCGCATGTTGTGTGTGGTGAGGTGCGTGTGTGTGTACATGTCTATCTTCGCAAATATTGGCCTCAAACTACACTTATTACAAATCTTAAAGTTAACAACAAACTTTCAAATCTTAATCAACAATAACAAAAAGTAAACAAAACCCGACGAATATCCAATACCAAACAAAAAGAAGACTGAAAAAAAGACATTGTAGGAAAATTACCAGGATAAAAAAATAAATAAAAATTTAAAAATAAACAATAAACATGCAAACTAACAATAAAAAAAACTTAATGCGAACACGAATGCCCACTAACAATCAAAATATAAGTGAAAAAAGGCTATTCCATAAAGTTTGCCTGGGTGTGAAATGTGTGTGTGGAGTGTGCAAGTCGGGCAGATCCCCTTAAAGACCGTCCTCTAAGCTGGCGATAAGACGGTGCGAATCCTCCTCCTTGGGAATTAACTCCCTGCCCTACTACTCTCGGAAACGGGAAACTAATTGGCTAGGTTGAAACATGTACTCTGATTCACTGTACCTGGCGAACACATGATATCCCTAACACAACATTTATGAATATACAGCGGAAAATTATGAGCAGCTATACGACACACACACACACACACACACACGCACGCACGCACGCGCACACGCACACGCACACGCACACACACACACACACACACTGTAAGCCGTTATAGACAAAATAACTCCTAACATATGATTGCAGAGTAAGAATCTACTACCGTACATTTCTGCTTCATATTCACAGTTCAGTAATCAAGATCGAAACATATTATATCGCCCTCCTAACATGAACGAAGTATAGAGTAATCTTGAAAGCAGTAGCTAAGACGACATACACGGCAGAATAGAATAGAATTGATAAGATTTAGGCACAAAGGCCAAGCACTGGGACCTGTAGAGATCATTCAGCGCTACATAAATACATACATACATGGCAGATGTCTGGATAATAATATAACAGACATGATGCTGGTGATGCCTGGTCTGCTTACGTTGATGCTCACACTCAACCCTTACCTGGAAGAAGAGAAAATAATATATCAATAAAACAAAGATAATTAGCATCACAGGAAGTTCAGTAACAAACACTCGTACCATTTCTCAACCATCCCAGCCAATCATAACTTGGCAGTGCCGCACCCACCTCCCCAAACCCCCCTCCCTCGTTCCACCTCCTTCCCTTCCACTATTGGTAAGAGGTGGAATGATAGAGGGGGGCTGGGGAGGGGGGAATATGTGCGGATAACTGTACATAATTATTTTTCACCAAGCTTACCCTTTCAATCAGACGACTATTCCTGGATTAAGGGGAGGTTTTTAGTTAGTTCGCTAAACTTCCATCAAGCTTAACATTACAGCCCCTAGAACCCCTTTCAAGATAAATTTGTACATTTTTCGGTAGAAAAATGTCCCGGCCGAAGGCCGATTCCTCTTAAATTACAGGCTCGCTATCGCTCGTCAGGAAAAAATCGACACCTAAATGGCACGAAAAGTCTTAAAATTGACAGAAATGGGGCGAAAGTTCTTAAAATTGCCAAACTAATGGGGCGAACATCTTATAATATCAAACGCAATGGGGCTAACCATGAGGGAGAAAGGGGTCAAGAAAAATATCCCTCAAGTGGAAATCTCCCCTTAATGCGACTGGCAGTTTACTAAGAACCTCATAAAAACTAACCAAACCCACTCCATATGCGAGGGCGAAAGGTCTTGCGGGTGAAATAAGTGGCACAAATAATCCTGACAGGGAATTTATTTCTCCTCAAAGGTGGTTCTCCAAAGGGGGTAGGGTTTTTGTATTAAATAGGCCTATATATTTTTATGGTTGTTTTACTTTCCTCCCAAAACCTCCATCAAGCTTAATAAATTATCCTCAAGACCACCCCTTCGAGATAAATGTGTACATTTTTCGTTAGAAAATTGTCCAGGCCGATGGCCGGTTCCTCCATAGTTTTAGGTTCGCTATCGCTCGCCAGGAAAAAATCGACACCTAAATGGTACGAAAGGTCTTGATATGGGTGAAAAATGGGACTTAAGGTCATAAAATCGCCAAACTAATGGGGCGAACCTCTAAAAATGTCAAAACAAATGAGGCTAAACATGAGGGAGAAGGGGGGTCCAGAAAAAGCCCACTACCTCCCCCTAAACGGTGCTCCTCCTCTCCTCGCCCGCCCCTGAGAGTCTGTCAGATTCAGGCCGGAGTCTCTTCATCAAAGAATTCACCGCTTTAATTCCAACTGGATACAAAGTTTTCATATAGTGCAGATGGCTGGGAGAAGCGAGGAAAACTTAAAATGATAATATACTAGCCATCTTCTTAAATATTTATAATAATAATAATAAAACAAATAACACAGATCTCGGAATCAAGGTTTATATTCAATACTTGTATAACTTGCTCTATATTCTTGGTAAATGCTAACTATCCATCTCCATCCAAGTCTATACTAATATATGGTAATAACACCAATCTCAGACTCGGGTGTTATTATTAAATACCTGCAGAACAACTTTGCGGCATAAAACAATAACACTAAAATTGACGGAGAATAATGTCTGCAATGAAGTCATTCCTATGAACCATTACAGGCTCTTTTGTCTGGATATCATTTCCAGAAGATCGATCCTCAGGCAAAAAAAGTGAGCGAGGTGTACCAGCACGAATTGCACACACGAATTGAATCTTGAGAGAGAGAGAGAGAGAGAGCGAGAGAGAGAGAGGAGAGCGAGAGAGGAGAGCGAGAGAGAGAGAGGAGAGCAAGAGAGAGAGAGAGAGAGAGAGAGAGAGAGAGAGAGAGAGAGAGAGAGAGAGAGAGAGAGAGAGAGAGAGAGAGAGAGAGAGAGAGAGAGAGAGAATAACAAGAATGGAAAGATATATGGAGGCTGAAGGGCAAAACAGGAAGCGAAAGCGAAAGAATGGAGATAGCAAAAAATAGGAAAATGCTGAGGAGGAAGAGATGAGAAAGAGAAAAAAGAGGAAGAGAAGCGAAAATAAAATAATAAAGAACAGAGAATAACAGAAAATAAGAGAGTATGATCATAGAAGATCGGACAACATAGGGAAAAGTCAGAAAAGAGAGAGAGAGAGAGAGAGAGAGAGAGAGAGAGAGAGAGAGAGAGAGAGAGAGAGAGAAAAGAGAGAGAGAGAGAGAAAAGAGAGAGAGAGAGAGAGAGAGGTGGTTTCAGAGTGGCTACCTACATGTTTGCCCACCTGCCCCGGCTCAATACATTTCCCGCTGCACCAAAGAAGTCCAAATAAGCCGGCAAATATGTTGTGTGTGTGTGTGTGTGAGAGAGAGAGAGAGAGAGAGAGAGAGAGAGAGAGAGAGAGAGAGAGAGAGAGAGAGAGAGGGGGTGAGGAGAGAGAGAGAGGGGGAGAGAGAGAGAGAGGGGGGGAGAGGGAGAGAGAGAGAGTGAGAGAGGCCAGACTTTGGCCCAGGTGGAGCACTTCCGTTAACCTACAGGTGAGAGAGACCACGACGGAAGAACATAAAATTGAGAGCAAAAAAAAAAAAAAAATAGACATTGTGTGTGAGTGAGAGTGAGTGTGTGCATGTGTGTGAGAGTAAGTGTGTGAGAGAGAACCAGAGAGAACGTCTTAAGGAGGAAAACATAGAGTAAGAAGAAATTGGAGGAGGGGAGGGCACAAGAGAAGGAATATATACAGTATATAAATAAAAACAAAAAGAAGTGAAGGAGAACAAATAAGAGGAGGTAAAAGAGGAGACAAGGAAAGGGGTAAAAAAAGGTTAAGAAAAAAGACCAAAATAACGAAAGGTAAACAGTAAAAGACCAAAATGACGAAAGGTAAACAGTAAAAGACCAAAATGACGAAAGGTAAACAGTAAAAGACCAAAATGACGAAAGGTAAACAGTAAAAGACCAAAATGACGAAAGGTAAACAGTAAAAGACCAAAATAACGAAAGGTAAACAGTAAAAGACCAAAATGACGAAAGGTAAACAGTAAAAGACCAAAATGACGAAAGGTAAACAGTAAAAGACCAAAATGACGAAAGGTAAACAGTAAAAGACCAAAATGACGAAATGTAAACAGTAAAAGACCAAAATGACGAAAGGTAAACAGTAAAAGACCAAAATGACGAAAGGTAAACAGTAAAAGACCAAAATGACGAAAGGTAAACAGTAAAAGACCAAAATGACGAAAGGTAAACAGTAAAAGACGTAACCTCGAATTTCTGCCCTGACCACACGGGTATTTTTTTTTTTTTTTTTTTTTTTTGTCTCCACCTTGAACTTACAATTACCTGCGTCTCCTTCCTGATTTGTTTTTATTATTTCTTCAGTGTATTGTATTTATGCTTTATATATTACTTTGCAGCTATATAATATCAAGCTTCATTAAGGGGAGGTTTCTAGTTAGTTCCTTATCTCTCCATCAAGCTTAAAATTGTACCCCCTAGACCCCCTTTCAAGATAAATGTGTACATTTCTCGATAGAAAAATTTCTCGGCCGAAGGCCGGTTCCTATTAAATTACAGGCTCGCTATCGCTCGCCAGGAAAAAATTGACACCTAATTGGCACAAAAGGTATTAAAATTGACAGAAATGGAGCGAAAGTTCTTAAAATCGCCAAACTAAAGGGGCGAACGTTTTAAAATTTCATAAGCAATGGGGCTAAAAATGTGGGAGAAAAGCGACCAGAAAAAAATCCCTCAAGTGGAAATCTCCCCTTAAACGGTACGGTACGTCTTTTTACTTCTCCAGAATATTACACTCAGTTCTGCTCCTTCTTTAACAGTTATATTATAAGTTTAACATGCCCGTTTGTATTTATTATTATAATTATTATTGGTTTGTTGGTTTTTCCACAATAGCTCATACATTTTTTTTTGGCATTTTTTTTTTTTTTTTTTTTTTTTTCTATATGATCAACGTTTCAATATACCGAGCCTCACTGTATTTCTCCAACACCTTGTATTTTACTTAGTTTATGTTTCTATCTATCTATCTATTGCCTGACGCCGTGATCCCCGAAGGGGTGGCCACGAACGAACCGCCCCCATGCACCTCTGTCCCCAGTCAGTCGACGCCCCTCCCCCCAACCAGCACCGCCCTCGTTCATGTACTTCCTCACTCCATCCTTCCACCTCATATTCGGTCTACCTCTCCCTCTCTGTCCCTCCACCTCGCTCTCGTACACCCTCTTAGTCATTCTCTCGCTTTCCATACGTTCCATATGGCCGAACCATCTCAAGTTGTTCCTTTTCACACTTTCCAGCACATCTACCTCCACACCACACCTCCTTCTTACTTCCTCATTAGTCTGTCTATCCCTTCATGTAACTCAGCACGCACTCCTTAAGTAATTCCTTTCCACTGCTCTCACTCTGAGTCTCTCAACCAACGTCCATGCTTCGCTTCCGAAAGTCAGTGTCGGGATTACCACACTGTCATGCAAGGACTTCTTCACTTCCATACTGACCACCCTATTTCTTGTTACTGCTTTTAGCGTTCCTACAACCCTCTTGTTTTATGTTTATGTTTACAGCTACATATTACTAACTTTCAATGCCTCTCTGATTATAATACCGATGATATATAATATGTATTTAAGTTCATTATTGTCTTGCCCTAAGTAACTGGCAAATTATTATCCTTCGTTCAGTACAATTATATATTTGTTTACTGCTGAGTATAATTACCGGTGCATTTGCTGATTAATTAGAAAAGTGCCTGAAAGAACTCGTCTAATATTATATTAACATTCTGTTGAATCATTATTTTATTTATTAGAATTGTCTATTAAAGTCGTTATTAGTATGAGTAATAGTAGCAATGATAGTAGTGTTAGTAGTAGTAATAGTAGTAGTCGTGGTGTAGTATTAGTAGTACCGGTAGTAGTAGTAGTGGTAGTGGTAGTGGTAGTGGTGGTGGTGGTGGTGGTAGTAGTAGTAGTAAAAGTAGTAGTAGTAGTAGTAGTAGTAGTAGTAGTAGTAGTATTTATTATTATTATTATTACAAACTGTTACTACTATTATCATCATACTATTAGATACCCAGTATCGTTCCCTTCTACGTTCCAACGAATACAACTTTAGTGATTTTAAACGCTCCCAATAGTGTAACTGTTTTACTGAGTTTATATGCGAGGTGAAATTCCTTTGTAAACTTTCTAAGTCATTAATCTCACCTGCTTTGTATGGGGGTGTTAATATGTTACAGTATTCTAGCCGCGGTAGCACCAGGGATTTGAAGTGTTATCATAGGCAATTCACCGCGAGTTCTAAATGTTCGTAGAATCCAACCTGTTAGCCGTTTCGCAGCTGCAACTTTGACCTGGTTATGTTCTTTGAATCCCATATTTTCAGACATTATCACCCCAAGGTCTTTCACATTGTCTTTACGTTCTATTATGTGATTGGATTCTGTTATGTAACTTGTGCTCCTGTTACCGAAATGATTATCTCCGTATCGTATCAATTGAAATTTTTCTTCATTAAACTGCAGCCAGCCCGTGTCTTCCTGTGTCTTTACTATCATACTCAGTTTCGTGTCATCCGCAAAGGAGGATACTGTACTGTGTCTTGTATTGGCATCAATGTCACTTATTAGAATGTGGAAAAGAAGGGGCGCTAGCACTGTTCCTTGTGGAACTGAGCTTTTGACGTCCGAAGGTTCAGATGTTACTTGGCTTGCTGCTACTGATTGTTTTCGGTTCACGAGGAAGTTGTATATCCACCTTCCAATTTTACCTGTTATTTGTGTTAAGTTTGTGTGCAATAATACCTTGATCACATTTATCAAATGCTTTACCACCTTCCAGTTTTCTCAACGGGTGTAATCTTAGCTTCCTCTCTTACACGATACATTTATCATCAGCCTTTTATTTGCCGGTGTCTCGTAAATCCTCCCTCCAGGCGCTCGCTGCTTTTTTTTATGCACCCAACCATTTTCTCTCTCGGGAGGGATATAAATTCTCTAGTGATGTGTTTATTAGCCAGCCAATTTCAATCGCTCTCATTCGAATATTCCTTTTAGGGGGAGATGGGTCGTTTTTTTTTTTTTGGTCTCCCTTCTTCCTCATGTTTAGCCCCATTTATTTTCAGATAGTAAGACGTTCGGCCCATTAGTTTGGCGATTTTAAAACCTTTCGCCCCATTTCTAAGACTTTTTCGTGTCGTTTAAGTGTCGATTCTTTCCTGGCGAGCGATAGCGAGCCTATAATTTAAGAGAAACCAGCCTTCGGCCGGGACATTTTTCTATCGAAAAATGTACAAATTTATCTTGAAAGAGGGTCTTGGGTGGATGTTTTTTTTAATCTTGAGAGGTCTAGGGAGGAAACTAATATAACATTATATAGATACATAAAAGAGGAAATAAATACGCCCCTCCCCCCTCCCCCCCCTAATTTATATAACGCCTTCTGTTCTGGCCTCAATTATCGTCCATCCCAAGTTATTATCCTGCATTACATTTTCTCTCAACATCCACTTATCATAAATTATTGTCTTGCCAGGTCCAACTATACTATTTTCTCGTTTGTGTTATTCCCGCAGATTTATAATGAGCGTAACACAGAAGTCTCACTAAAAACGTATAATTATGAACGTCGTAAATGTGTGAAGATTGTAAAGCAAAACTCGTACTTAAGGGGAGGTATTTAGTTTGTTCCCTAGACCTCCATCAAGCTTAAAATTACACCCCCTTGAGTCCCTTTCAAGATAAATTTGTACATTTTTCGGTAGAAAAATGTCCCGGCCAAAGGCCGGTTCCTCTTAAATTACAGGCTCGCTATCGCTCGCCAGGATTAAATCGACACCTGAATGGCACGAAAGGTCTTAATATGGGGTGAAAGTTCTTAAAATCGCTAAACTAATGGGGCAAACGTTTTATAATATCAAAAGCAATGGGGCTAAACATGAGGGAGAAAGGGGTCAAGCAAAAAATCCCTCAAAGTGGAGACCTCCCCTTAAAGCCTAAATGATCTTGGTAAATGTCATGCAGATCACAAAGCATTATCCGTACAAAAACGTATATGAGATTGGACAATTTATTAACAACTAATTACTATGGAGGCTTCGTAACTTGTCTGCAGTGTCTCAGTCTGCGGATATATAAAGCTGGGGGAAAAAAAAAAAAAAAAAAAAAATCTGAATATACAGTATAACCCTAGTTTCCAGTTCTTTGGACACGAACTTGTAAGACCAGATCGAGAATCAGGGGAGCGGGAAGAATGAGTGTAATTACCTACAATAAAACTGAGATAACATACAGGGTCATCCGTGTAAGAGATATAAAGTATAGGTAATCAATATCAAAATCAAAATCAATATCAATATCAATATCAATATCAATATCAATATCTCTATCTCTCTCTCTCTCACACACACACACACACACACACATACACACACACACACACACACGAGGGACAATAGAAAATCCTTCACTTCCTTCCCCGCAGGTAAGGACCAAACAGCAGCTGCGACCGGAAAAAGTATCTATATATATATATATAACACAGCGGTAATGATGAAAATACCGATACTTTACGGCACTACTTACGACACCCCTCCCCGTACGACACACAGCGGTAATGATGAAAATACCGATACTTTACGGCGCTACTTACGACACCCCTCCCCGTACGACACACAGCGGTAATGATGAAAATACCGGTACTTTACGGTTTTACGTACAGCCCAGGGGAACACAACATTTACAGCGCAAAATTAATTCTCGATGGATTATATTTCTCAGAGGAAATCATATACGTCTCGGCGATTTAAAAGCGGGAGCAGGTGTGTGTGTGTGTGTGTGTGTGTCTGCGTACATATTATGTTTGGTATCATTCGCTTTGCTAAGTAAAACTGCATTGTT
The DNA here is from genome assembly GCA_032716605.1 of Paralithodes platypus. Classification (NCBI taxonomy): domain Eukaryota; kingdom Metazoa; phylum Arthropoda; class Malacostraca; order Decapoda; family Lithodidae; genus Paralithodes; species Paralithodes platypus. Next base: position 7,077,987 of record CM064567.1, read on the forward strand.
TTTATTATTATTTGTTTCTACATTTCAACATAAAGGAAAGAAGGAAGGAGAAGCGCATGCAATGGAGAACAAAATCCATGTATCCGAGATATTTTTAATTCGTGGGTAATCCTTATCAATTAGTGTTGTAAGTGAAGTAATGATGGCGAGCAATAGCGAGCCTGTAATCTTAAGAGAAACCGGCCTTTGGCCTGGACAACATTTTTCTACCGAAAAATGTACAAATTTATCTTGAAGGAGTACAAGTACAAAGGAAGTACAAAGGAGTACAAAGGAAATCAAGCAACAACAGGTCTAGTGACCCTTCTAGGCTGCTTGTCCTCCAAAACACTGAGGATCAAGTGTCCAAACAGTGGTGTAGAGTGGGTAAGGGAACATTGGAAAGGGAACTACTTCCCTGGAACTAATGTCCGTGGCAGGACTAGGAAGTTAGTAGGGCACAGATGGGTTAGTAACTGAGGGGAGGATAAAATAAAGTTATTCATTTACAAACGCAGTCAGTCGCGGGTTTGATGCGAGATATTTGTCTAGGCGGAGTTTAAATCAATCAACGGTGCTGCAGTCTATAACGTCTCGGGGAAGCCCATTCCACAAGTTGACAACTCGATTGAAGAAGAAATTCTTAGATTCGTGTGAGTTAAAAGATTTACCAATAATTTTGCAACCGTTTCCCCGCGTGTAATTAGATTGGTCGATAGTGAAGTACTTACTACAGTTCATATTGTCGATGCCTTTGATGATTTTGAACACTTGAATTAAGTCACCTCTTAATCTGCGCTGGGTTAAAGAAAATAGATTTAATTCTCTAAGACGCTCTTCGTATGGTTTGTTCTTTAGGCTAGGTATCATTTTTGGTAACTCTACGTTGAACTCGTTCTAGCTTGTTTATGTCTTTTTGGTAATAAGGGCACCAGCATTGAACGCAGTATTCCAGAAGAGGGCGGACTAAGGAATTGTAAAGGGTTAGGATAACGTCTTTGGATTTATGCTCAAATGACCTGCCTAGGGGGGGGTTTTTCTAAGCTTGATGGAAGTCTAGCTAGGAAACTAAAAAATAAATGAATAAATGAATAAATGAATTAAATAAATAATACAAATAATAAATAATAAAATAATAATAAAATAAATGAATAAATTAATTGATAGACCAACACAAATAACCAGTGTCCCCATACTACACCCCCGGTTGAAGTTAGCGTCGACATGCACCCGGTGTTGTGTATGTGTCGTGTTCCTCCCTCATATATATATATATATATTTTTTTTTTTATTTTTTTTTTTTATTTTTTTAAATAACTGTCCTGGGGAACAACTTACACCGGATCAGGCCACTACCGTACGTCTGTTGGTGCGCACAATATTACTCGTGTTATCATTTCCCGCCTCTCCCCGCTGGTTATCCTCGGTGTTATAGTATCTCTGTCCGCAGATATTTTAAGGGGAGATATCGACTTAAGGGATTTTTTTTTTCTGGACCCCTTTCTCCCTCATGTTTAGCCCCATTGCTTTTGAGATTTTAAGACAGTCGCCCCATTAGTTTGGCGATTTTAAGAACTTTCAACCCATTTCTGTCAATTTTAAGACCTTTCGTGCCATTTAGGTGTCGATTTTATCCTGGCGAGCGATAGCGAGCCTGTAATTTAAGAGGAACCGGCTTTCAGCCGGGACATTTTTCTACCGAAAAATGTACAAATTTATCTAGAAAGGGGCTCAAGGAGGTGTAATCTTAAGCTTGAAGGATATCTAGAGACCAAACTAAAAACCTCCCCTTAACCTTCTTCGTGGTTACTAATGCCTCCCCTGTCACACCCGGGAGAGATATGGACGTACGATGAATGATAATCAAGGTTAGATCATAGTCCATATATATGTGGACTATGGGTTAGGTTAGGTGTGGGCAAATCAATGCCTCAAACACAGGTACTGAGTATTGTAGAAAATACTATCATTGTGAATCGCAGCAAACAATTATTGCGGATTGCAGAAAAACAATAATTATTGTCGATTGCAGAAAACACATTAGTATGGAACGCAACAAGTATAATTATTGCGGATCTACTAAAGCACAATTAGGCTACTGAGCAACGCAGCAAACATAATTATTGTGAATTAAAGAAAACACACTTGCTGTGGATTATAGAACACACAATTACTGCGGACTGCAGCAAACACAGGTATTCGGCAGCAGTTACCTCAGACTCCTTGGCCTCGAGTCGTTTGCAGTGAGAAATAATACTACATCCCCGGCTATTGTATCACGGGGACATCTGGATTAATAATACTACATCCCCGGCTATTGTATCACGGGGACATCTGGATTACTAATACTACATCCCCGGCTATTGTATCACGGGGACATCTGGATTACGGTTAATAATACTACATCCCCGGCTATTGTATCACGGGGACATCTGGATTAATAATACTACATCCCCGGCTATTGTATCACGGGGACATCTGGATTAATAATACTACATCCCCGGCTATTTGTATCACGGGGACATCTGGATTAATAATACTACATCCCCGGCTATTGTATCACGGGGACATCTGGATTAATAATACTACATCCCCGGCTATTGTATCACGGGGACATCTGGATTAATAATACTACATCCCCGGCTATTGTATCACGGGGACATCTGGATTACTAATACTACATCCCCGGCTATTGTATCACGGGGACATCTGGATTACGGTTAATAATACTACATCCCCGGCTATTGTATCACGGGGACATCTGGATTAATAATACTACATCCCCGGCTATTGTATCACGGGGACATCTGGATTAATAATACTACTACATCCCCGGCTATTGTATCACGGGACATCTGGATTAATAATACTACATCCCCCGCTATTGTATCACGGGGACATCTGGATTAATAATACTACATCCCCGGCTATTGTATCACGGGGACATCTGGATTAATAATACTACATCCCCGGCTATTGTATCACGGGGACATCGGATTAATAATACTACATCCCCGGCTATTGTATCACGGGGACATCTGGATTAATAATACTACATCCCCGGCTATTGTATCACGGGGACATCTGGATTAATAATACTACATCCCCGGCTATTGTATCACGGGGACATCTGGATTACGGTTACTACATAGTCATCAGATTGACAATTATGGACATTATCGACATTATCGACATTATCGACCAGGCAGGAAGGGGGGATGAGCAGGCGGGTTATTTGGTTTCCTGTCTACACTGTAATTGAAAACCAGGCACATGAATTCATAGTGCATCAAGGAGAAAAGTGGCTAATAGGTTCGAATGGAGGTGCTTGCTCGCTCTCTCTCACACACACACTCTCTCACACACACACTCTCTCTCTCTCTCTCTCATACATTGCAATGGGTGCACTAACAAGGCCTATAGGTGGCCTTGGTCACTGTAATTTCATCTGCAAGGTCTTTGAGATTATAACTACTTCTTATGGATCTCTCTCTCTCTCTCTCTCTCTCTCTCTCTCTCTCTACATATCGGATACCTAAATGAGAAAGCAAACTATTCGATGAATGACACTAAGCTTAAGAATGTAAACAGAGAAACCGATCTGGGAGTAACAATATCGAGTAACCTAAAACCGAGTCAACAATGTTCAGAAGTTGTTAAGAAGGCAAACAAAATAATTGGCTTTATAGGCAGGTCATTTGAGCATAAATCCAAAGAAGTTATCCTAACCCTTTACAATTCCTTAGTCCGCCCTCTTCTGGAATACTGCGTTCAATCCTGGTGCCCTTATTACCAAAAGATATAAACAAGCTAGAACGAGTTCAACGTAGAGTTACCAAAATGATACCTAGCCTAAAGAACAAACCATACGAAGAGCGTCTTAGAAAATTAAATCTATTTCCTTTAACCCAGCGCAGATTAAGAGGCGACTTAATTCAAGTGTTCAAAATCATCAAGGCATCGACAATATGAACTGTAGTAAGTACTTCACTATCGACCAATCTAATTACACGCGGGGAAACGGTTGCAAAATTATTGGTAAATCTTTTAACTCGCACGAATCTAAGAATTTCTTCTTCAATCGAGTTGTCAACTTGTGGAATGGGCTTCCCCGAAACGATATAGACTGCATCACCGTTGATTCATTTAAACTCTGCCTAGACAAATATCTCGCATCAAACCCGCGACTGACTGCGTTTGTAAATGAATAACTTTATTTTATCCCCCCCTCAGTTACTAACCCATCTGTCCCCTACTAACTTCCTAATCCTGCCACGGACATTAGTTCCAGGGCAGTAATTCCCTTTCCAATGTTCCCTTACCCACTCTAAACCACTGTTTGGACACTTGATCCTCAGTGTTTTGGAGGACAAGCGACCTAGAAGGGTCACTAGATCTGTTGTTGCTTGATTTCCTTTGTACTCTCTCTCTCTCTCTCTCTCTCTCTCTCTCTCTCTCTCTCTCTCTCTCTCTCTCACATCCCCCCCTTGTCTTCACGTGTGGTGTGTGTCGTGGCGGGGTCATTTATCTCGTCAGGAGTCGTTTTGCTGTAGTTGCTGTTGACAAATGTGACACCCACACTCCTCCGCCAGGACCCTCCACGCTGTATCTCACCCTCCGCTCCTTCTTAACTTTACTTAAACATATTACTTATTATGCTAGAGTAAATCTGGTTATTGGTGAGTTCTACTAACACTTGTTGCAGACAGATTTGTCTTTTTTCTCCTTCATGCACATAGAAAAATAAATACTACTACTAAAACTACAACTACTACAAACAACTACAAATATGGCATCCAACACTCGCCAGATTGAATTTAGTTCATGCGGATTCTTTCCAATACGTATCGACATCTACACCCATTTGTCAACATCTAACACACATTATATCAGTGCAGGACGGACGAAACACACCCCAACTGTAGAAGAACTGAATCCGGTATCACACGAGAGCTTTTATAGTCAACATTCCATGATCAACTTTTTTCTGGCAACATTTCTGAAATATTTTGCACTGGTATCGGAAACTAGACTGATGATGGATGAACTTAGGTAGCAGAAATATATTAAATGTTTACCGATACCTCATAAGCTGCCAGACCAGAGTTGAGG
>CM064567.1:7088077-7099068 GCA_032716605.1 Paralithodes platypus
TATTAGCATTAATATTTATACTATTATTATCATCGATATCACTTTCATTATTATTAGTAGTAGTAGTAGCAGTAGTAGTAGTAGTAGTAGTAGTAGTAGTATTTGTATTATTACCATATTTAATTGTCTAGTCAACAACAAATTATAACTAATATATCCTTGTTTACATGTGTGTATGTATGTGTTATTAGCATTAATATTTATACTATACATGAACATTCTTTCCTCTCACTTAAGGGGGGTGACCTGGTTTTGTTCTGTCCTTTTCTATCTTTCTCTGGCTTGTATCCATTTGGCCCCATTCAGCCTACTGTTTTAAGACGTTTATCCCCATCCAGGTGTCAATTTCTTACTGGTGAGCGATAGCGAGCCAGCATATTTTTTATTTTTGTTAGACAGCAAGCTAAATTTGTAAATTATTCGATTTCTTCATATAATGCTGGCTCGCTATCGCTCGCCAGGAAGAAATCGACACCTAGATGGGGATAAACGTCTTAAAATAGTTGGCTGAATGGGGCCGAATGGATACAAGCCAGAGAAAGAGAGAAAAGGACAGAAATAACAAAAAGCAGGTCACCCTCCTTAAACATTAGGCTACCATAGTGCGGTTGGGAATATGAACATGATTAGATTAATATCCAGTATTCGAGAATGGATAATAAGTCGTAGGCGAGTGCATACACCTGTAACCGTCCTGGTGGTGTACCGGTAATGGTTAGTGTTTAAAAACCCAGGTTCGAATCCCGGTGGATCACATATTATATGATTTCATTAATTTCCTTGGAGGTGCTTGGTGTTGTGGTGAAATTTAAATATAGATTATCGGTATTACCTTCATTATTATAATTTGTATTATTAATATTATTATTATTATTATTATTATTATAATTATTATTATTATCATTATTATTATCATTATTATCATTATCATTATTATTATCATTATTATTATCATCATCATTATTATTAATATTATCATTATTATTATTATTATTACCATATATAATTTTCTAATCAACAACAAATGATACGTAGTTTATGCTTGTTTACGTATCCATTAGTGTTCATTTGTATCCACCTCCTTCAGTATCAATTAATTTCTAACATTTTATCTCCGCCTGTCAGTCAAGAGTGTCATGTTTCTGCCAATTAGGCTCTCGGGGTGTGTGTGTGTGTGTGTGGGGGGGGGGGGGGGGGGTTATTGCTATCTATTTTTTTTATTTTTTTTTTTTTTCCTCACTGGTCTCTCTTTTTATCTTCACCTGTCAATCTGTTTATGCTGCCACTGTCTACTAATCTAGCAACCCATTCAGGGGAGGTATTTAGTTTGTTCCCTAGACTTCCATCAAGCTTAAAATTACACCCCCTTGAGTCCCTTTCAAGATATACTTGTACATTTTTAGGTTAGGTTAGGTTCCAATCCCGTGGGCCCAATCCCGTATGGGCCCCATTCCGTATATTCCGTATGGGCCCAATCCCGTATGGAACCGTGTGGGAGACAAATACAGAAACAATCAAACTTAAAATATTTGACGTATTGCACAATTAAATTTTTTTTTATATCCAATCATATAAAAATCCGATTTGATTGACTATTATAGTCACTATAGGAAGTCTTCTAGCGGGTATAATACACACACCGGCGAAGACAGATAAAACAAGCTACGGGAATCTATAATCTATAACCAACCTTAAGGGGAGATTTCCACTTGAGGGATTTTTTTCTGGCCTCCTTTCTCCCTCATGTTTAACCCCATTGCGTTTGAGATTTTAAGACGTTTGCCCGATTAGTTTAGCGATTTTAAGAACTTTCACCCCATATGAAGACCTTTCGTGCCATTCAGGTGTCACTTTTATCCTGGCCAGCGATAGCGAGCCTGTAATTTAAGAGGAACCGGCCTTCGGCCGGGACATTTTTCTATCGAAAAATGTACAAATTTATCTTGAAAGGGACTCAAGGGGGTGTAATTTTAAGCTTGATGGAGGTCTAGGGAACAAACTAAATACCTCCCCTTAAACTACCTTCCCCTATGACCCTGGTTGAGGGGACCAATGAGTGAGCGAGGCGAGACGTTCGCCCCATTAGTTTGGTGATTTTAAGAATTTCCGCCCCATTCTGTCAATTTTAAGACCTTTCGTGCAATTTAGGTGTCGATTTTATCCTGGCGAGCGATAGCGAGCCTGTAATTTAGAGAAACCGGCCTTCGGCCGGGACATTTTCTACCGGAAAATGTACAAATTTATCTTGAAAGGGGGTCAAGGGGGTGACATTTTAAGATTGCTGGAGTAGGAAACAAACTAGAAACCTCCCCTTTTTAAGGGGAGGTATTTAGTTTGTTCCCTAGACTTCCATCAAGCTTAAAATTACACCCCCTTGAGTCCCTTTCAAGATAAATTTGTACATTTTTCGGTAGAAAAATTTCCCGGCCGAAGGCCGGTTCCTCTTAAATTACAGGCTCGCTATCGCTCGCCAGGATAAAATAGACACCTGAATTGCACGAAAGGTCTTAATATGGGGTGAAAGTTTCTTAAAATCGCTAAACTAATGGGGCAAACGTTTTATAATATCAAAAGCAATGGGGCTAAACATGAGGGAGAAAGGGATCAAGAAAAAAATCCCTCAAGTGGAGATCTCCCCTTAACTGATAAGAGTGAATCAGGTTATCGGGCGGATCATTAATAAGAGGCTACTGTCGGACTTCACACCACCCCGGGGGGGCACGAAGGGGGACTGATTGACGGGGGGTGGGGGCTGGGGGGGGGGGGGGGGAGGGCCAGAGTGGGTGATGGACGACGTGTGCTATTGGCAAGGATGGAGGGGGAGGGGTAGGAGCGCAGAGGGAGAGTGATGGACGGACGTGTGCTATGGCCAGGAGGGGATGGGAGGAAGGGAGTAAGGGGAGGGGAGCCAGAGAGGGAGTGATGGACGGACGTGTGCTATGGCCAGGAGGGGAGGGAAGAGGAGGGGAGGGGAGGGGACGGGAGGGAGGAAGTCTGTGAAGAGGGTGAGCAGAGGGGCGGAAAGGGTCCCCGGCTGGCAAATAAAACACAATATTTAGGTTTAATCTGAAAAAAAAATATATATATATATAAATAGGCATAAATAAGCAAATGTGTATATAAAAACTATAAAATACAAATATGCATGACATTACCGATGAATGAATGGTTGTTGTCATTGTATCACTTTCATACAATAAGAATGCAACCATTATATCATCATCATTTTACTTTGTTCAATATTTAGGGGGTCCCGAGAAAGCGACAACCTCCCCCTTAGGCCTAAGTGAAGGTTTTAAGGGGAGGTTTTTAGTGTGTTTCTTAGACTTCCATCAAGCTTGAAATTACACCCCCTTGACCTCCTTTCAAGATAAATGTGTACATTTTTCGGTAGAAAAATGTCCCGGCCGAAGGCCGATTCCTATTATATTACAGGCTCGCTATCGCTCGCCAGGAAAAAATCGACACCTAAATGGCACGAAAGGTCTTAAAAGTGACATAAATGGGGCGAAAGTTCTTTAAAACGCCAAACAAATGGGGGAGAACGTCTTAAAAGCAATGAGGCTAAACATGAGGGAGAAAGGGGTAAAGAAAATAATCCCTCAAGTGGAAATCTCCCCTAAAATGGTGGGAGTGTGGGGTAGGCTACTGAGAGTTATTATTAGTGAAGGGTGTGCTACAAGTAAACGCGGAGAGGTACTTATAGATCACTGGCGATTTTCGGTCTATAAGGAAGTTGGAGCTGTGGCTATCAATATTTAGCAGAATTATCAGCTAAAAAATACGGTTATAACACATTTAAAAATATAGAAGTTGGAGCTGTGGCTATCAATATTTAGCAGTATTATCAGCTAAAAAAATACGGTTATAACACATTTAAAAATATAGAAGTTGGAGCTGTGGCTATCAATATTTAGCAGAATTATCAGCTAAAAAAATACGGTTATAAACACATTTAAAAATATAGAAGTTGGAGCTGTGGCTATCAATATTATAAGGATTATTGGAGCTGTGGCTATAACACATTTAAAAATATAGAAGTTGGAGCTGTGGCTATCAATATTTAGCAGAATTATCAGCTAAAAAAATACGGTTATAACACATTTAAAAATATAGAAGTTGGAGCTGTGGCTATCAATATTTAGCAGAATTATCAGCTAAAAAATACGGTTATAACGAAGTTGGAGCTGTGGCTATCAATATTTAGCAGAATTATCAGCTAAAAAATACGGTTATAACACATTTACAAATATAGAAGTTGGAGCTGTGGCTATCAATATTTAGCAGAATTATCAGCTAAAAAATACGGTTATAACACATTTACAAATATATAAGTTGGAGCTGTGGCTATCAATCTAGCAGAAGTTGGAGCTGTGGCTATCAATTTAAAATATAGAAGTTGGAGCTGTGGCTATCAATATTTACAAGTATTATCAGCTAAAAAAATACGGTTATAACACATTTAAAAATATAGAAGTTGGAGCTGTGGCTATCAATATTTAGCAGTATTATCAGCTAAAAAATACGGTTATAACACATTTAAAAATATAGAAGTTGGAGCTGTGGTTATCAATATTTAGCAGTATTATCAGCTAAAAAATACGGTTATAACACATTTACAAATATAGAAGTTGGAGCTGTGGCTATCAATATTTAGCAGAATTATCAGCTAAAAAATACGGTTATAACACATTTACAAATATAGAAGTTGGAGCTGTGGCTATCAATATTTAGCAGAATTATCAGCTAAAAAATACGGTTATAGAAGTTGGAGCTGTGGCTATCAATATTTAGCAGAATTATCAGCTAAAAAATACGGTTATAACACATTTACAAATATAGAAGTTGGAGCTGTGGCTATCAATATTTAGCAGAATTATCAGCTAAAAAAATACGGTTATAACACATTTAAAAATATAGAAGTTGGAGCTGTGGCTATCAATATTTAGCAGAATTATCAGCTAAAAAATACGGTTATAACACATTTACAAATATAGAAGTTGGAGCTGTGGCTATCAATATTTAGCAGTATTATCAGCTAAAAAAATACGGTTATAACACATTTAAAAATATAGAAGTTGGAGCTGTGGCTATCAATATTTAGCAGAATTATCAGCTAAAAAATACGGTTATAACACATTTAAAAATATAGACGTTGGAGCTGTGGCTATCAATATTTAGCAGAATTATCAGCTAAAATAGTCATCACAAATATTAAAATACACGAAACCAATGTATCATAGTTTTAATCCATCAGAAACCTACATTATTATTGCATTTATCTTTAATGTTTACGGCTCCAACTTCCTCATAACTCGCAAGTGCTCAGTTAGAATGTTGTGTAGAGGTTGTGGAGAGGAAAGATACTGTGTATATACGAATAAACACAAAGTACAAATTAGCATATGAAAATGGCGGTGGAGACTTTTTATGGGCTACTAAAGTAAAACCGACACTTCGCACACGTGTCAGGAGATGCACAAATAACTTTAAAGAACACACACACACACACACACACATAGGCAAATACATTTGTTTTTAGTTTCCCCTCGAGCTAAAAAAAAAGACACGATTACTACATACATACATACACACACACACACACACACACACACACACACACACACACACACACACACACACAAATACATTTTTTTTTAGTTTCCCCTCGAGCTAAAAAAGACACGATTTCTACATACACACACACACAAACAAACACACACACACACAGTCAAATCAAAATGTTTGTATATTTCCTCTCAAGCTAAAAACAAAAACAAAAGACGCGATTACTATCAGAACCAACTTTTACACTCGTCCATATTTTACCCGGTAAGCTGCCGAGAAGCTTTGCCTCATAATACGAGAACACAAAAATACAAATTGTGGGGAAGCGTGTCGAGAATAGTAAACAGCTATATATCGTACCGTACATGGTGTTACTGCTGATGGGGGGGGGGGGGGGGAAGAGAGAGAGGGAGAGAGCGAGAGCGAGAGCGAGAGAGAGAGAGAGAGAGAGAATGGAGAGAGAGAAACAGAGACAGATAGAGAGAGAGGTACAGTCATAGGTAATGAGAGAGAGAGAGAGAGAGAGAGAGAGAGAGAGACAGATGGAGAGAGAGAGAGAGAGAGAGAGAGAGAGAGAGACAGATGGAGAGAGAGAGAGAGAGAGAGAGAGAGAGAGAGATAGATAGATAGATAGAGAGAGAGAGAGAGAGGTACAGTCATAGGTCATAATAAATAGACACTCCCTTCCATTGTTGAGACCTTAAGGGGAGATGGTTCACTTTTTGGGCGATTTTTGCATGTATTCATTATTTTTTTCTAGTTTCCTCCCTAGACCTCCATCAAATTAAAAAAAAAAAAAACATCCATTAGATCCCCCTTCTAGATTAATTTGTACATTTTTCGGTAGAAAAATCGGCCGGTTCTTCCAACATTACAGGTTCACTATCGTTCGCCAGGGAAAAAATCGACACCTAAATAGCACGAAAGGTCAAAATATTGACGGCGAAATGGGGGCGAAAGGTCTTAAAATCGACTAACTAATGGGGGCAAACACCTTAACTTCTGAAAACTAATGGGGCTAAACATGAGGGAGAAAGTGGTCCAGAAAACCGGCCCATCCCCCCTTAACACTATCTGGTCCGACATCTTGGGGGTTATTGCGATATTCTGTTTAATGGTTATTGAGGATTTTGCTTGCCTTTGCCACTTTCGAGCAATTTATGATACGTTGTCCCCTAGGCTAAGATAAAAGCCTTTCCAAATTTTCTTCAAATTAAATATGCCCACCAGAACCCCCTTCAAGCTAAGTTTGTACATTTTTCAACAGAATAATGTTGGGGCCGAAGGCCGATTTCTTTAAAGTTACAGGCTAGTTATCGCTCGCCCAGACAAAAATAGACACCTGACTGGGGTGAAGTCTTATTATCACCAAACTAATGGAGTGAAACGTCTTCAACTCATCCATACTACTAATGAAGTGAAACAGCCGAGCTACAAAAAAAAAAAAAAAAAAACAAAAAAAAAAAAAAAAAAAAAAAATCCCTCGGACCAAATAGGGTTTAACCTGATGTCTGTCTTATCTTGGTTGTGTTCGATACAGATGCAAATGAGTGTATACTGATTAGCCTATAGATTACGGACTGGACTTGTTAAGGGAGCCCACCTCACTTTTTTTTTTTATCTTTCTCTTCCTCTCTCTTTGGTTTGTATCCATTCGGCCCCATTCAGCCTACTGTTTTAAGACGTTTGCCCCCATCCAGATGTCAATATTTTCCTGGCGAGCGATAGCGATCCAGCATATATATATTTTTTTTTTGACAGCAAGCTAAATTTGTACATTTTTCGATAGAAAAAATGTCTCCGGCGAAGCTGGATTTCTCCAAACAATGCTGGCTCGCTATCGCTCGCCAGGAAGAAGTCGACACCTGGATGGGGATAAACGTCTTAAAACAGTTGGCTGAATGGGTCCGAATGGATACAAGCCAGAAAAAGATAAAAACGGAGAGAAAGAGAAAAAAACAGGTGACCCCCTTAACGTGATGGGTTCAACAGGAGTAGGCTATCTTATGAAGTATCGGGTATATCGTTATAAACCTATATTTGATTGCATTCACATATATACGCTCAGTAGTAGTACTTTGTATCAGCTCTATAACAAACTACCAAACATACATACACACACACACACACAACACTCTCTCCTCCGCACCCTCATCAGCACAACAGCAGATAGATGGCGGGAGATGTGGGCTGATTAGTTAAAAATACCAAGTCAAACACAACTACCCACGGTCCACCAGAACTCCCCTCACACCGAGCTGTCCCTAAATCACGCAACCCCTCATCACTACCATCATCATCACAATTACTATCATTACTACCGGTAACGACGACTATTCTAAACGGCCAACCTTTAATAATCTTCATCCCCAACCGCCACCAACCGTAACAACCGCATCCACCACCACCATATCATCACCATTACGTTAGTTTACCATACCCACAAACCAAACCAGCATCACACCACCCGGCCGTCCAACCACTACAACCCATCATCAACCGCACCCACCACACCAAACCACGCATCCCCCAGGGTACCCAAAAAACAACCGCACTCACCATATCATCACACATTACGGTTTCACCACCAAAACCCGCCAAATCAATCACCCACCACACCCCGTCCACACCAAACCATCATCACCCCCACCACACCAAACCACCATCCCCACCAACCGCACCACCATATCATCATCATTACGTTTACACCAAACCAGCATCACCACCAACTGCACCACCATATCATCATCCTCATTTACGTTTACACCAAACCAGCATCACCACCAACCGCACCACCATATCATCATCATTACGTTTACACCAAACCAGCATCACCACCAACTGCACCACCATATCATCATCATTACGTTTACACCAAACCAGCATCACCACCCCACCGCACTCACCATATCATCATCTTTACGTTTTCACCAAACCAGCATCACCTACCAAACCGCAACCACCATATCCATTCATCATTACGGTTTAGCAACCAAACCAAGCAATCCACCACCAAGCTGCCAACCAACCGACCATTATCATCATCATACAACGTTTACCCACCAGCCCCGATCAACCACCAACTGCAGCAACTGCACACCATAATCATCATCATTACGTTTCCCCACAGCCAACACCAGCATCACCACAACTGCAACCAGCACCACACCATATCATCATCATTAAAATACGTTTACACCAACACACCAACCAGCATCACCACCCACCACTACAAACCACCATACCCATCATCATCATTGAACGTTTTTTACAACCAAACAACCACATGCAATCAACACCACCAACTGCACCCAATGCACCAAAACCCATATCATCATCATTACGTTTACACCAAAACCCCTCATCACCACCACACCGCACCCACCATATCATCAATCAGTACGTTTACACACCAAACCAGCATCACCCACCACCAACTGCGCCCACCATATCATCATCATTACGTTTACAACACACACCAGCATCACCACCAACCGCCCCATCCATAATCAGGCCATCATTACGTTTACACCAGCATCACCACCAACTGCACCACCATATCATCATCATTACGTTTACACCAAACCAGCATCACCACCAACCGCACCACCATATCATCATCATTACGTTTACACCAAACCAGCATCACCACCAACCGCACCACCATATCATCATCATTACGTTTTACCACCAAACCCCATCACCACCAACCGCAACCACATAGATAATCATCATCCATTACGTGTTACACCAAACCAGCAATCACACCACCAACAACCGCACCAACCATATCGTTATCATTACGTTGACAAACCAAACCAGCATCACCACCAACTGCACCACCATATCATCACCACCCCCGTTCACACCAAACCATCATCACCACCCCGTCCACACCAAACCAGCATCACCACCCCGTCCACACCAAACCACCAACTGCACCACCATATCATCACCACCCCATTCACACCAAACCAGCATACCCACCACCCCGTTCACACCAAACCAGCATCCCCACCACCATATCATCACCACCCCGTTCACACCAAACCACCAACCGCCCCACCATATCACCACCACCCGGCACCGGGCCCCGTTGCACACCAAGCCCCACCAACCGCCCCACCATATCATCACCACCCCGTTCACACCAAACCACCAACCGCCCCACCATATCATCACCACCCCGTTCACACCAAACCAGCATACCCACCACCATATCATCACCACCCCGTCCACACCAAACCACCAACTGCACCACCATATCATCACCACCCCGTGCACACCAAACCAGCATACCCACCACCATATCATCGCCAAACCATCATCAACACCACACCAAACCATCATCACCACCCCGTCCACACCAAACCACCAACCGCACCACCATATCATCACCACCACACCAAACCATCATCACCACCCCGTTCACACCGAACCATCACCACCACCAAACCAGCAACCTCTCCACCACACCCAAGACCACATCACCACCACCACCACTAGTATGAGACAAGGTCGTCATGTACCTAAACAAGAGTCAACGACCGACCGCTTGGAACTTGGGCCTCTCTGCCTAGCCTACCCAACCCCAACCTCTCCCTCTCTCTTTCTCTCTCTTAAGGTAGAATTAGGGTGAAGATTGCGTATGCACCTTCGCCCTTTTGAGATGATGTAATTATGATACTTGTGTAGCCTAACATGTGTTCTTCTCTCAATACACCAATCAAATCAAATATCACTCACTCACTCAGCATCTCAGTCGAAGCCACTTCTCCACCTGAAATTCAATCCCACCCGAACCATACTCCCTCGGAATGATGATCATTATATAAATTAGTTTAGCCAGTTATATATATATTGCAATGAATACCTGGTCAAATATGAATTAATAATATTTTACTGACAACACTTTCATTTGTACTTCCATGATGGTATAATAATAGTAATATAATAACATCATGCAATTTTGACAGGCGAGTATACAATTTAATTTGGCTTTAAATGTTATTTTTACACCACTTGCCTTTGTCCAGCAGGTTTTCTTCACTCGATTACACGCGATCACACATTCTTTTATTTTCGCTTTTTACTACAACTTTTATTCTTTCCATTCAAGCTTTGACAATATATCAATTTTCATTTCCAGTGTTGCTTCTTTTAGTTCAACATTTAACCTTTGTTTCAGAATTCTACTGTATATGCCTTGACGCAATTTGTTTTCGGATAACTCTTTTTATATGTAATATTTTATCTTGTGTTGTATTGGTTTTTTTGGGTTTTTTTTTAGATGGCTGGTAGATTTCCCAATTACAATTATTGCACCCATGTTGATTGTATTGCATTTTAATTTGCATGTGCTTCACCTTCTCAATATTTACATGTCTTAATATTATTCAGACGATCTATAAACGACTTGATCA
>CM064567.1:7099168-7240650 GCA_032716605.1 Paralithodes platypus
TCCTCCAGCAATCTAAAAATGTCCCCCCCTTGACCCTCCTTCATCAGATAAATTTTGCAACATTTTCGAGCCTAAAGAAAAAAAAAACTTGTGCTGGATGCTGCCTGCGCAGAAGGCCCGGTGCTACTAAATTACAGGCTCGCATAATCCCGCTCGCCAGGATAAAATAGACACCTAAAGGCCACGAAAGATCTTAAAATTGACAGCAGGAATGGGGCTGTAAGTTCTTACCTCGCCCAAACTAAATGGGGGGCAAATACGCTCTTTAAAATACTCAGAATAGCAAGCCCGGCGCTAATTTTTCCTTCCTTTTATTCTTTTCTTTTCTGTCTTGTTTTTTTTTTTACCATGAGGGAGAAAGGGGTCAAGAAAAAAATCCCTCAAGTGGAGACCTCCCCTTAACCCCTTCAGCGCCATGACGCCATTTTACCTTTGATACCGGCTAAAATGAGATGATTGTATCCAGTTTAAGAAGGACCTGTGTTAGTAACTTTATATAATTAGCACCATCATGTTTCACTGCAAAATCTTCAAAATAACTGATCAAATCTTATTAGGAACTTTGCAATTTACAGTCGGTTGCAAAGAAACGGGGTTATAGAAATAAACGACGTAGAGCCCACCTGACAAAACCCTCAAACAGCTAGAACCATTACAACCAGTAACTCAAATCAACCACTACGGTGTTAGGTGTTAGGTTAGTACTATATATTGGCACTGCCAGTTTGCCGTTTGGTCTGGTTGACTTGAGCACTGCGTTTGGTTGTTATGGTTTGACTTGGCACCGGTTGTTGGTGCAGTCTAGGTTGATTTGGCACTGGTTTGGTTTGGACGTCCTTCGATTGATCTTTGGCCACACTGCAGTTGAGAGCTACTGCGATGCAATTGATGGTCTACTGGTTGAGATGTCCGGGAACCGAAATAAACAGCCCTGCCTCTAACTCAGCAGAGGGGGGGGGGGGGGGGGGGCGCAACAAGCACAGAGCATTTCTCAGATAAAGCAATTTAGAGATGTCATATAAAGCTGTTTACAGGAGGTCTTTCACGGTTCCTGGGCGGCTACATCTGCCTTAGAGGGTCGCAGGCCAGTGGTTTTTTTCGAATCGTCCTCCTCCCTCATGTGTAGCCCTATTAGTTATGAAGATTTCTAACAGAAATTCGCCCCATTAGGTTTGCGCGATCTTTCAGAACCTTTTGCCCCATTTCTTTGCCCCAATATTTATAGAGCCTATTCGGTGCCATTTAGGAGTAGCATTGTTTAACCCTAACCAATCGATAACGAGCCTGTATTTGAAGAGCGAATCGGCCTTACGGCCGGACAGACCATTTTTCTACAGAAAATTTTAACAATATTTATATCGAAAGGGTTGGTGAGGAGGAGCGGGGTCTTTGTGGGTTTTTTTAAAAAAGTATTGATAGAGGTTATAAGCACAAACTAAAGCCCCCTCCTTAAACCATGGATGCATCCGCACGAACAGGTAAATAATGCAATGCAACAAATACCTTCGGCAAGCTCCCTTAACCCCTTCTGTTTTGCTTTTTGCTTTTTTCTTTTTTTTTTTTTCGCCATCCCATGCCGACGACGTCTTTTTTATTTTATTTCAGCTACATATAGACGATTTTATGAAGCTTAGGAGAGACGTACGGTACGGTAGCTAAAAGAATTAATTTATTGAGATAGTCTGTAGCATTGTAATGGGTAGAGACGTCCTTCCTAAGCTGAGCAAAACCGTCTAATAGTTGCCAACATATAATGGAAAGGTACATCACCGGTACAGAAGGGGTTAAGGGGAGGTTTACTTTGTACTCCCTTGACCTCCATCATGTTTAAAACAAATACGCCCAAGTCCCCCCTTCGAAATAATTTGTACATTTTACGGTAGAAAACTCTCCCAGCCGACCGAGCGACGGTTTCCTCCAAATTCCAGAGCTCGACATGGCCTCGCCCAGGGAGAACAAGACGACACCTAAATGGCACGAAAGTCATAAGATCGCCAAACTAATGGGAGGAATATCTTAAAATTGCAAACTTACATCTTTCTACGGCCGCGGACTAAACATGACGTGACGGGACGCGGTTTCCCTGACTGGCACCGTACATAATAACTACATAATCTGTCCTTATAACCCCTTCTGTACCGGCCTGCACGTCGTTTTCAGATTCCTATTCTTGACACCCCTCAATTTAGAACGATTATGTTCTATAGCTTAGGAAGGATCTGAGAGTCGTATGTAATAAGAGACTGGTTAAGTGACACATCGTCATAGCCTGATTAATTGCTGGTCAGAGCCCACCTTTGTAAACTGCAATACAATCAGTTCTTAATTATAGACCAGAAATAAGTTACAAAGGACTGTTTGTACGGTACAGAAGGGCCGTTAAGGAGGGTGAACCTGCGTTTGTGTTTTATTTACTCTCCTTTTACCTCATCTTCGTCTGACCTTGTATCCATTCGCCCCCCTTCAGACACCAATATTTCTATTTAAGACGTTCTCCCCATATAGGTGTCGATTTCTTACCTACGGCGAGCGCTAGCGAGACCAGCATTATATGAGAGAATATCGCTTCGCCGGAGACATTTTTCTATCGAAAAATGTACAAATTAAGCCTGCTGTCAAACAAAAATATAAAATATGCTGGCTCGCTACCGCTCACCAGTAAAAAATTGACACATTGGATGGAGCGTTTATAAAAGTCTTAAAACAGTAGGCTAAATGGGGCCAAATGGATACAAGCCAGAGAAAGATAGCAAAGGATAGAACAAAAACAGATCACCCCCCTTAAACTTCATGCCCGTGCCCATTTCTTAACCGAGCTAAGCTTTTGAATTAATCAGTACTGCCCCTAGCCTATTAGCGCATGATATGGTTCGATTCCACAGAGCATGCCTTTAACCCCTTCAACACGTGGTGATGGGCTGGTCTATCAGATTGCCTGACGCAGTCGAGTGATCTCTGCCCGTACCCATAGATTACTTCTAGAAGGTGCCTGTTTTTTTTGTTAACGTATATATCTTCTAGGCAAGTGACGGCGATCGTTCTTTTGTTCGTGGATTGCCCTCCCTACTGCCAACCTAGAAGTTGGCAGATTGCGAACGCCAAAGCCAGGGCTTCCCCCTCACATTTTTCCCTTGCCCCTCAAATTTCATCATAAAAGGCCCTCTGAGCGGGCAACAGGCGCCCTTGGGTGGAACATGTAACGGTTGTGGTTTATCTACGAGAGTTTCACACCTTAGTCAGCTACCCTGCCTTGGAGATACCACTGTTGCATTCGCGTCCACCCGGGCCTTGTATAGTGGTAAGCAGGTGTAAGGTTTTGTGAGCGGGCGACTCGTCTTATGGCCTTTGAGCATTGCTCGAGACCTTGGGGCTGTTCGGCCAAACAGCCTGGGGAACAACAACAAAAACAACCCCTTCAGCACCATGACGCCTTTTTATCTTTGATGCTGGCAAAAATTAGACGATTTTATGCAGTTTAAGAAGGACCTATGTTACTGAGAGGGTTTATTGAGTTCGTATTTACCCCTTTGAGTCCTAGAGGTAGATTCTAAGCTAAAGAAAACCGCCTAATGGTAGCCCGAATAAGAGGACAATTACGTCATGGGGGTTAAGGGGGGATGGGTGTATTTATAGACTCATTTATATAAGTTGTTTATGATATTTTTTTTTTTAGTTTCCTCCCTAGACCTCCATCGAGCTAAAACAAAAAATAAAGACCCTCTTTCACTATAAATTTGTACATTTGTTGATAGAAAAATGTACCGACCGAATTAAATTACAGGCTCGCTATCGCTCGACAGTAAAAAAATCGACACCTAGTCATAATATTGACAAAGAAATGGGGCGAAAGGTTTTAAGATCGCTAAACTAATGGGGCGAACGTGGTATAATCTCAAAACAAATGGGGCTATACAAGAGGAAGAAGGGGGACCAGAAAAACGACCCCCCGACCCTTAAAGAATGATATAATACCCTCGGAATATCTCGTGTAAGGCTGATAGATATCCCCTTCGTGCCTGATAGCCTGGCATTCCAACCCTTAGTGTATGGCATTATCTTACCCCCGTGCAGGACACCCTCTTAACCCCTTCAGCACCGTGACCTATTGTTACCTGGGATTCTGGCTAATACTGGACGACTGTTATGCCCCCCCCCCCCCCCTCCCCTATCTTACTATAATAATAATAAGGGTTTAAATAATTTCAGCTGTTGGCTAAAAATTTACAGAGGAACAGTTTGTAGCTTAACGCTAACTTATATTAACTTATAATAAGGACCAAATCAAGTGATTGCATAATTATGAGCTAATTGACCAGTTAAATATGTTGTACAGTACAGTACTAGGTTTGCTGATGACTTTCGAGTTGAGATAATGGTTACACACTCTGCGCCCCCCTGTCTTTTCCCCTTCACGCCCCCTCTGTGCTCTCCTTCATGCCCCCCTCTGTGCTCCCTTCACGCCCCCCTCTGTGCTCCCTTTTACGCCCCCTCTGTGTTCCCCTTCATGCCCCCCTCTGTGCTCCCCTTCACGCCCCCCTCTGTGCTCTCCTTCACGCCCCCCTCTGTGTTCCCCTTCACGCCCCCCTCTCTGTTCCCCTTCACGCCCCCCTCTCTGTTCCCTTTTACGCCCCCTCTGTGCTCTCCTTCACGCCCCCCTCTGTGCTCCCTTTTTACGCCCCCTCTGTGTTCCCCTTCATGCCCCCCTCTGTGCTCTCCTTCACGCCCCCCTCTGTGCTCCCTTTCACGCCCCCTCTGTGTTCCCCTTCTTGCCCCCCTCTGCGCCCCCCCACGCATTACCCCTTCTCCCTCATGAACATGATTCTCTGTACCAGCCCTTGTATGCTCCGTGGGTGCTCTCCGTAAATGCCTCCCTTTACAACATGTTCCATCTGTGCTCCCTATGCTTGTTCCTTCCCTGTGTACCCCTTTGCGTAATACCCTTCGGAGCCCTCCATGCCCCCCCTCCGCCCTCCATGCCAAACCCCTTCTGTTTCCCCCTAAATTACCCCCCCCTAAGTTTTCTTTCATGCCCCCTCTGCTCCCTCTAAATGAACGAACCCCCTCTATCTATTCTTTCCCTTAGCACCCACCCCCCATCTGTTTCCCCCCCCTAAATATCCTCCTCAGCACCCCTCCATTCTCCCCATAGGACCCTCCCAAGCCCCCTTCTGTTTTGCAATATACGGTATACGGTACCCTTCTCCGAACCCCGTCCATTCTCCCCTAAGCGCCCCAACTCCACGCCCCCTTCTGTATCCCCGTAATTACCCTCTTCAGCACCCCTCCGTACCCCCCTTAGCACCTCCCCCATGTCCCCCCTCTGTTTCGCAATATATACCCTTCTCCGAACCCCTTCCATTCTCCCCTGAGCGCCCCAACTCCACGACCCCTCCATACCCCCTTCTGTATCCCCGTAATTACCCTCTTCAGCACCCCTCCATTCTCCCCTTAGCACCCCCCCATCCATACCCTCTTCTGTATCCCCTAAATACCCCCTCAGCACCCCTCCATTCTCCCCTCAGCACCCCTTCTATTCTTTCCCTTACCACCCACCCCCTTCTGTTTCCCCCTAAATACCCTCCTCAGCACCCTTCCATTCTCCCCATAGCACCCCACTACGCTCCCCTGAGCACCCCTTCATCCCCCCCCCTGAACGTCCCCCCCTTCAGCGCCCCCTGCAGGAGAGTGGAGGTGTCGTGCCCAGGTCTCGTCCGGTACCTGTAATTTACCTGTCTCACTCACAAATTATCTCCACCTTAAGGGGGTAGTGGCTAATTTTGGCTCTATTTATTTACTTATTTATTGATTTTATAATACCCTACCCAAGCTAAACCTCCACCAAGCTATAAAGAATGCCCCTTAGACTCCCCTCCCAAGATATATTTGTACATTTTTCGGTAGAAAAATTTCCAGGCCTTCTTCCTAAACTTACAGGCTCGTTATCGCTCGTCAGGAGAAATTCGACACCTAAATACCACGAAAGGTCTATATATTGACAACAAAAAATGGGGTGAAAAGTCTGAAAATCGGCAAACTAATGGAACGAACGTTTTAAAATATCAAAGGTAATGGAACTAAGCATGAGGGAGAAAAAACAACAGCCTCCCCTTAACTGTGTCGGACCTTGGCGGCGGAGACAGTATACACACACACATACAGATACGTACACGCAGGCAGTATAAACACGTTCACACAGACATGCTTGAATGCACTGATAACAATTCACGCACGCACATCACAATTACTGGTAACAAAAATATATATAAACAAATATACACAATATGCACCGCGATATATTTACCGTATGCAGTATATACAGGGACATTTACATGAATTAGTTAAGCTTGAACACCTGCATATACGTTAGGGTTTATAGGGCCTAATTGTCCTAACAGCTGTTCAACTAATGATATACCGGTATATATATATATATATATATCCGCACAGTAACTCAGTGTTTTATAGTTAGTAAATGCCACGTTTCTGATATATATTAGCATGTATTTTGTTCTTCTTCAAAGTGATGATATTGCTTAATAAACCACTCACACTCAATGCATACACACACTCAACCTCTCACACACAACCTCTCACACACTCAACCCCTCACACACTCAACCCCTCACACACTCAACCCCTCACAAGCAATCACGAGGACATAAAAACCTGCATGATTCTGCCGCTGCAACACAACCTATATTTAATGACCCTGGTGACCCAACAACTCAACCAGTAGACCATTTCAACCGGTACACCATTTTAACCAGTAGCTCCTTTCAACCAGTAGCTCCTTTCAACCAATAGACCATTTCAACCAGTAGGCCTAGATCATTTCAACCAGTAGGGAAAATATCAAGGAAACCAACCAACTTTTATTTCGTGAATTTTGTTTTTGGTTTTAGCTAGTTTTCATCATTATGCAGTGGTTGTCATTAATTAGAATCTCCGGAATAAACGTTTTCCATTATCCAACAATCTTAAGATACGGACCCTAATAGTGGGGAGGGCTATGAAGTACAGGGAAATTGAGGGGTAAAAGACGAAAATAAGGGGTAAATATTAGCCTAACCTAACAACCTTACCTAACCTAACCTAGTATATTAGGTGGGGGCTGCCGCCCCCACTGTGCCCACACACCCGCTGGTTTGGTATTTGATTAATAAAAGGTTGACGGTCGCCCCCCCCCCCCCCCAAAAAAAAAAAATAATAATAATAAGAGAAGAATGCAGTCTACGGTATTTACTCCGCAATCTTCAGCTTTGGCTGTGGATAACAGGAGGTAAATATTAACTTTTCAAAGTAATTGAAAACGGTTTTCCGGAGATTCTAATTAATGACAACCACTGTATAATGATGAAAACTAGCTAACCAAAAAAAAAAAAAAAAAAAAAAAAAAAAAAAAATCACGAAATACTCCCGAGGCCACATAAAAATGGCTGAAAAAAACCCCGCGCCGTCTATAGGAGAGCCTTGACAACATTAAATAGGTTTTACCGAAGGTTGAAACATAATTATATTAATATGAAGTATAGGTTATGTTCATTCGATGAGTGACTTCCAAATTTCCAGGAAAATTCGTGGCCGGTTTGCTTGATAAATACCGAAAATCTCTTAAATGATGCCAAAAATCTCTAAAATATCACTGAAATATATCAAACTTTCAGAATATCATCGCTAGATAGTACAACAATCGATGTAAAAAATTGCCTCTCTAAAATGGCTCCAATCTCCAGAATATCGCTTGAATTCAAGTCTCTAGATGTAAAGATTTGCCTCTCTAAAATGGCCCAAATTTCCAGAATATAGCTATTATTGATATCTGTAGATGTAAAAATTTGCCTCTAGAGTCTAGATCAAAGTAAATCCCTCTAGATCTAGCGGGAAAGTAGCTAAATTGGCAACATTGGCACACAACCCTCTTCACAGTGATCCCGGGCTGGCAACACTGCTTGTACACAACTGTAACCAACAGTACGGAACACGCTCACTCCTTACTATACATCTGCAGGAAACACACTCGAACACATGTAAAATATATATATGCACATTCAACACACACACACACACACACACACACACACACACACACACACGTAAACATAAATATACATAGGCTATGTACACATTCAAATTAGAAACACGCACGTTCACACATACAGCACATCATGACGCACAAAGATGAGAGAATTGTTGTTGAATGTGCCTCCAAAATTACCATGTATATAAACTTCTGTAAAGCTAAATAGAAGAGGACTGCACTTATGTTCAACGTAACCAGAGTTCGCCACCTTGCCAAGTAGAAATACACTAAGCCTCAATCCACCCCACCACCAACACCGGATAAACAACCAATAACGAACACTGGAGAACACGCCCCGAAAACAACTCGCCCCAACTTTTTCTCACCGCAATTTCCTCGTAGATTATTATGCGGGGCGAGTTGTTTTCGGGGCAACATCTCCATTTAAAAAAACACCAGATAAACTCTTAATAACCCGTCCAGCTCCCCCACTTGTGAATGACCCATGGCCTTTCAATATTCCTCGACTAATGTGACCGCCTACCGTGCAGAAAATCCAGCTTAGCTTCCACAAATAGAACAGCCTGGCCCAAAAGAAATTGGTGTAATGCTCTCATACACTCATAGTAACAACGTAGAAGTTAATTATGACATCCTTAATTCAGTGAAATTATTGTAATTCTATTCTGGCAAACATTATTCAACTTAACAAGAACCTATAGGGTTAACGGTCATCAAATTGATAATATTCAAGGACAGTAGTGCGCCGTTATGAGAAACAATTTATTAGGGAAAATAGGCACCAATAGATTCGCCATATTTTTCTCCATATAGTCCGCATGGAGGATTTTCGTTATCAACAAATTGAAAAATACCCACTTCACAGACAAATACACCAAAAATCTAAGTCAAAGCGGGGGTGTGGGGGCGGCAGCCCCCACCTATAATACTAGGTTAGGTTAGGTAAGGTTGTTAGGTTAGGCTAATGTCCTTTCAAAGGGGTATAGGGTAGTATACACTAGGATAGCCTATACCCGGTCAGAGGTAAGAAGAAGAAGAGTCCTGCAGTAGTCTCCTTGAATGCTACCATAAAATTAATAGTGTAGTTGGACATAAACATATGCTCTCATATACTCACGGTGAAGTCATCGAACTTGATCCTAATATGCCGATGCTCGAATCTTGAAGTTGAAGGGCACTGTAGACGAGAGGACGCCCACTTCCGCTAATATGCAAATTCATATTATTTTCACCAACCCACCAATTAAATTACAAATAAACCCAACTAGTGAAATAACATAAGAACATAAGAACATAAGAAAATGGGAGTCTGCAGAAAGCCGATTGGCCTAAGCAAGGCAGCCACACCCCAAATCAATTACAAAGCCCAATTATAGGCTCAACACTCTAATACCCTGAGGATCATCTTACCAAAACGGTTAGGATTACGCAGGATTATGGGGTCTGCAGAGCGCTGATTGGCCCAACCCGGCTGATCCCCCTTCACACCCAACCCTTCTCGTCCATATGCTTATCCAATTTTATCTTAAAGCTCCCTACAGTTTTAGATCCCACTATAGCACTTGGTAGTCCATTCCACCCATCTACAACTCTGTTACCAAACCAAATCAATGAAAGTAATGAATACATGTGGTACTCCAAGGACTCGAACGTAAGATACTCGCACCGAAATTCAGCACACTAAGCACTAGGCTATACGAATTCCCGAAAAAACGTTCCCAGCTAGTTAGTTAAAATAGAACTTCAGAAGCTATTAAAAGTAAGTCAAGAATACCATCAGGATTGGAGCCCCTTCTCGAGAAATCCAAGCACATGTTTCTATCCTCTGCAATGACGTTTATTAACCCCTTCTGTACCGGCGACGTATTTTTTTATTTGATCTCCGCTATTACACGATTTCATTGTTTAAAAAATGGGCCTGCAACAATTAACAGGCTTCGCCGCTTCGAACTATCTCCCTTAACCATTTATACTACAACAGATCCTTCTTAAGCTGCACAGAATCGTCTAAATGTGGCTAGAACAAACTTAAAAAGACGTCGCTGGTACAAGAGTTAATCGATATTCCATTATTCACTGGTTATCCCGCAACGCACGCACTTCCACTCACATCACAACTCCAACTGACAATAAAAATGCGTGTAATTGTCTGCTTCATAGGCTAGGTGGCGCTTGCATCAGTTCCGACTCTGCTCTGATACGCGAGTTCAGAGCTTCGAAGGTTCGCTTGTCAATTCAAGCTGTGAAGCAGTGATGTGCGTGCTTTAGGAAGTAGATTTGTTCACAACAGATATAAATTCAATTACACATTCTTTCTTAACATTTTAGTAATATGCAATCTCCCTTCACCTAAAGTATCCTCCTAGAATACTTTCATATACTAATGCCTTTCATATACTAACCATTTCTCACTGTCGTGAACACTCGACCAAAAAATAATCTTTACACTGGTGAACTGTAAATAATCTAGTGTGAACGGAATGAATCGGGTGAAGCATACGTCTGTGAGGTATTATCATAAGATTTCGACCCACTTTCAGAATGTTTAGAGTGTAAAGATTGTTTTCTGGTCGAGTGTAGGCTACATTACGTATGCACTCCAAATAGAGAACATTATCATTACATGGTGTTCGGCTTAATAACCTCAAACATATTCACTGGTATTAATGCTAAGAAAGGGGTTTTCCTTAATTAATGCACACGCGAAGCCATCATCAATCATTATTATTGAAGAACACTTGTGGAAACCTATTTAAAGCTAACCCACATAAGCATACGATCTCTCTCTCTCTCTCTATATATATATATATATATATATATATATATATATATATATATATATATACTGTATAATATGTATGTACAGTATATTACATATTATATGTTACTGTCCTTTTCTGTTTCTGTCCTTGTCTATAACAGTCTATTCTTGTCCTTGTCTGTTCGTGTCCTTGTTTGTCTGTCTATTCTTTCTCTCCTGCCTGTCTATGCATGCTTCTGTCCCTTTCCTGTCTGAATACTTGACTGTTCCTGTCTGTTCTTGCTGCGATCTCCGACTGTTTCCGTTCTTGCCTGTGCTTCTGTCTCTTCCCCTGTCTGTACTCTTGCCTGTTCCTGTCTGTGCTTGATCCGATCTCCAATTATTTCACTTCCTGCCTGTCTAGCCTATGCGTGCTTCTGTCTCATCCATGTCTGTACTCTTGCCTGTTCCTGTTTGTGCTTGCTCTGATCTTTAACTGTTCCATTCTCTGTTTCTTCCTCTCCCTTTCTCTGTTTCTACCTGTTCCATTCTCTGTTTCTTCCACACCCTGTCACTGTCATCAAGGTACGAAGCATATCACCCCGTCACAAGGTCGTCACCACAGCCGCAGCTCCACTACCACCATCACTACCACTACCGCCACCACTCCAACCAACACCACCAAAACCAGCCCCACCACCACTTCAACCAACACCACCAAAACCAGCCCCACCACCACCACCACTCCAACCAACACCAGCACCATAAGTCCCCCTCCCAACACCGCCACCACTACCAAAACCAGCCCCACCACCACCACCAAAACCAGCCCCCACCTCCGGCACCACCAGCCCCCCCACCACCACTTCAACCACCACCAGAACCAGCCCCCCCCCCACCACCAGCAGCCCCACTTTTGACAACTGTGGAACGAGTCAGAGATGTAATCAGCTCGCATGATGGCCTACCTCATTAATGCTGATGAAATGGGAAAAGGTTGGGTGGGGGAGAGACACGTGGATGGCCTGGAGGTGGTGGAGGAGGTGGTGAGGATTGGAATTGTGATGGTGGTGGTGGTCGTAGTGATGGTGGTGGTGATGAAGAGGTTTGTACTGGTGGTGGTGGGAGTGGTGGTGGAGAAGGTAGTGAGGATTGGAGTTGTGGTGGTGGTGGTTGTAGTGATGGTGGTGGTGATGGAGAGGTTTGTACTGGTGGTGGTGGTACAAAGGAAATCAAGCAACAGCAGATCTAGTGGTGGTGGTGGTGGTAGTTGTGATGATTGGAGAGTATTGTGAGATATGTAGTAGTAGTGGTGGTGGGGGAGGGGATGGTTATAGTGAAGATGGTGGTGAAGAGGGTTGTAGATAGAGTTTGGGTTGTGGTCGTGAGTACACTTGTGGTGGTGTTGATGTTGATGTTGGAGAGGGTTGTGAAAGTTGGCGATTGTGAAAGTTGTTGTTGGAGGTTGTTATTTTAAGACGGTGGTGGTGGTGTTTTGTTGTTGTTGTGGTAGTAGTGGTGGAGGTTAGGGTTAGAGTAATGGTTGTTGTTGGTAGTGCTTTAGTAGTAGTAATTGTTATATAATTTATTTATTTATTTATATATTAATTTACTTATTTAACTATTAATGCATTTTTTCATAAGCAAGTGTAAAGTTTGTCAGATTTATACTATAATCTATTTTTGTCCAGCTGATCGTAAATCGAATCTCTTATTAGCTGATTTCTCGATACTTAATGGAAATATATGAAACTACTATGGCTGTGTGTCGTATTAATGCCAAGTTTTCATAATTAACAGCATATTTCGCTACAAAATCTACCTTATAAGCGAGTAAAAAAAAAGAGAGAACAAGTCAATTTAGTCTCAGCTGGAAACAAATAGACTATAGCCTACTTCACAGTACAATAAAATGGCTATGACAAGTTAAGTTATAAAGTTCAGAGGAAAAACTTCACACATAGTTTTCTATAACCCAAAGTGATCGAATTAATCATAAGCTAGTTTAAAGTTGTCAAATTTAAAACTATTACACTTAGCAATAGGATAAGATCGCTCTGGCAAAACAAAAATAAAAACATAATAATGATAATAAAAAACAATAAAAAAAGCTTCGCCTGCCGTCTCTCTCAAACTTCTATCTTCAGACAAGCGGGAATAAATATTCATAGACTTTTAATCGACCGTAAAATTCCCACTCGTGTATGAAATCTGGCAGGCGTAACTCGGAAAAGATTGTATTGCCTTATTTACATCAACATTTCTAAAAAGTGTGTGTGTGTGTGAGAGAGTATACAGACTAATCACACATAACAAAGCCACTCCAACAGCTTCCTCTCTCTCCAACACCCCTTCTCCCCTCTCTACACTCTTCAGAACAAAATAGGAAAAGTAGAAAGTAGCTACGAGGTGCCGTTGTAAAGGCTTATCCCTCAATACCTTCATCTGTATATGTGTGTGTGTGTGTGTGAAAGGCCTTGTGATCCACTTCAAGGTTGGTTAGAGTACAGGGTGGAGGATAGGGAGGTCAGAATAGGGTTAACCTATTCTTGGAGGGGGATAAATAGAGATAGAAGGGGTGATGGTAGGGGTGGTAGATGTGGTGGTGGTGGAGAGGCTATAGAAGGGGTGATGGTAGGGGTGGTAGATGTGGTGGAGAGGCTATTGAAGGGGTGATAGATGTGATGGTGGTGGTGGTGGAGGCTATAGAAGGGGCGATGGTAGGGGTGGTAGATGTGATGATGGTGGTGGTGGTGGTGGAGAGGCTATTGAAGGGGTGATGGTAGGGGTGGTAGATGTGGTGGTGGTGGAGGTGGTAGTGGTGGAGAGGCTATAGAAGGGGTGATGGTAGGGGTGGTAGATATGGTGGTGATGGTGGAGAGGCTACAGTAGGTTGTGGTAGATGTGGTGGTGGAGAGGCTATTGAAGGGGTGATGGTAGGGGTGGTAGATGTGGAGGTGGTGGTGGTGGAGAGGGAGAGGCTATAGAAGGGGTGATGGTAGGGGTGGTAGATGTGGTGGTGGTGGTGAGGCTATAGAAGGGGTGATAGTGGTGGTTAAGGTGGTATTGGTGGTGGAGAGGGAGAAAGATACATAGGGGATGATGTTGGTGGTAGTGGTGGAGAGGATAGGTGGAGGTGGTGGAGGTTGTTAGTGGTGGAGAGTATAGAGAAGGGGCGGTAATGGTGCTGGTGGTGGTGGTGGAGGAGGGAGAAAGATATATTGGGGAGGATGATAGTGGTGGTGGTGGAGAGGATATAGGTGGTGGTGGAGAGAGGATACACGTGGAGGTGGTGGAGAGGGGATACAGGTGGAGGTGATGGAGCATAGAGGGAGTGGTGGAGGAGTGTTGGAGAGCACAGATGGTGGAGACAGAGGACAAGAGATGTACGGTCGCGCTAATAAGTCATGACCCAGCTGTCCTTACGTTTGGCTTTCTCTGTGCTGTATTAATGTCTGTCAGATGTTGAATAGGGTGTGTAAGTGTAGGAACGTGTTTCTATATTTCACTCGATATGAAGAAATGAAGCTTAGATATTGCTGATACCAATTATTGATCACAACATACTTGGTGCCGAGACATGACTTATTAGCGCGACTGTACACCACAAGGGTTGACGGTGGTGTTGGATATAATACGCCACTTCCTCCCCTCGATCCTTATCTCGCTTCCCTCCCCATTACCCCATCAAGACCCAGGGATAATGGCCTCTAATAAGTAATGCAATATCTTGAACTATCTCTCTAGCAGGGGGATTACCTGTCCATAAACTCCAGGGTTACCCACAACTGCCTCTACTCTCCTTGCCATTAAAGAAGTGAACCACACAGAGACTAATGAAGAACGCAAAACACACGATTATTAAGGAGAGATCTCCACTGGAGGGATTTTTTTCTTGACCCCTTTCTCCCTCATGTTTAGCCCCATTGCTTTTAATATTATAAAACGTTTGCCCCATTAGTTTAGCGATTTTAAGAACTTTCACCCCATATTAAGACCTTTCGTGCAATTCAGGTGTCGATTTTATCCTGGCGAGCGATAGCGAGCCTGTAATTTAAGAGGAACCGGCTTTCAGCCGGGAATTTTTTCTACCGAAAAATGTACAAATTTATCTTGAAAGGGGCTCAAGGGGGTGTAATCTTAAGCTTGATGGATAACTAGAGACCAAACTAAAAACCTCCCCTTAAGAAAGTGCATGTGAGGAAATATATAAGATCATGCGTAATTTATAATCAAACAAAAACAATAAATAAATACATATATACATTAATTAAATACACAACAAATCATATAATGTTCTTTCTAGTATTGTTTTAAGAAAGAGGGTATAGGAAGGAGACTTGCCTAAATATCTCGGCTTGTCCAGGAATCGAACCCCGATCCTTTGAACTGCGAGTCAAGTGGGCTACCCATTGCGCCACTAAGTATCTGCTAGGAACCCAGTGCTATTATTCCAATAAAGATAGAATAAAGAAAATATGATCAAGAAGAAGATTATCTGTAGTGCATCTGGTATAGTCTATTCGCTGTGAGTAGGCGAGACATAATGACCTCTATCCTCTGTAACTCAAACAGGGCTAGAGCAAATTGGCTGTAAATTTCCACATCTATTCCGTGATCGACTCTTCCCAAATGGTAGAAATGTTAGCTCGATTACTCTAGTCGTTTTTGAGTTACAGAGGATAGAGGTCATGATTTCTCGCCTACTTACAGCGAACAGACTGTAGCTCATTCGTTTACAACCAAAAGGACCCGAGTTCGATTCTGTGCAGGTGGAGATGTTTGGGCAGTCTCATCATACACCTTGTCAGGCTTATTAAAGTCTATTCCCTCATTCCTTAAGGGAGTCCACCTCGCTTTTTTCTCTTTCTCTCCCTCTCTCTTTGGCTTGTATCCATTCGGCCCCATTCAGCCTACTGTTTTAAGACGTTTACCCCCATCCAGGTGTCAATATTTTCCTGGCGAGCGGTAGCGAGCCAGAATATATATATTTTTGTTTTACAGCAAGCTAAATTTGTACATTTTTCGATAGAAAAATGTCTCCGGCGAAGTCGGATTTCTCCATACAATGCTGGCTCGCTATCGCTCGCCAGTAAAAAATCAACACCTGGATGGGGATAAACGTCTTAAAACAGTTGGCTAAAAGGGGCCAAATGGATACAAGTCAGAGAAAGAGAGAAAAGGAGAGCAAGAGAAAAGAAAGCAGGTGACCCCCCCCCCCTTAATCCAAGACAAATCCAATACATCAACTGTATAAATTAATATCTTCCTGCTGAGGCTATGTGATGATTTGCATAGATACACTAATTACACAGATCTTACGATCCAAGAGAGGTGGTCAAGACTTACTTCTAATACAAGTAACAGAACCTCAAATAACTCATAGTGTGTAAAGGATAGCACATCAGTTAGGCCATGTACGGTCGCGCTAATAAGTCACGGCTCGGCACCAAGTATGTTTCGATCAATAATTGGTATCAGCAATATCTAAGCTTCATTTCTTCATACCGAGTGAAATATACAAACATGTTCCTACACTTACCCACCCTATTCTACATCTGACGGACATTAATACAGCACAGAGCAAGCCAAACGTAATGACAGCTGGATCATGACTTATTAGCGCGACTGTACACTCGACCTAAAAACAATCTTTACACTGGTGAACTGTAAATAATCTAGTGTGAACGGAATGAATCGGGTGAAACATACGTCTGTGAGGCATTATCATAAGATTTCGACCCACTTCCAGAATGTTTAGAGCGTTAAGGGGAGGTATTTAGTTTGTTCCCTAGACCTCCATCAAGCTTAAAATTACACCCCCTTGAGTCCCTTTCAAGATAAATTTGTACATTTTGCGGTAGAAAAATTTCCCGGCCGAAGGCCGGTTCCTCTTAAATTACAGGCTCGCTATCGCTCGCCAGGATAAAATCGACACCTGAATTGCACGAAAGGTCTTAATATGGGGTGAAAGTTCTTAAAATCGCTAAACTAATGGGGCAAACGTTTTATAATATCAACAGTAATGGGGCTAAACATGAGGTAGAAAGGGGTCAAGAAAAAAATCCCTGAAGTGGAAATCTCCCCTTAATTAAATGGCCTAAAGATTGTGTTTTGGTCGAGTGTACAGTAGTTGAAGGTAATAAGCCGTCAAATTATGAACAGTTGCAGAGGGTCCTGTAGTTGAGGGTAGTAGAACCACAAATAAAGAAAAGTGGAAGAAAGGATAGCACAGCGGTTAAAGGTAGCAGAAACCCAAATAAAGAAGTGTAAGAAAGAGTAGTAGGCCTACAGCAGAACCCCGCATAATAAAAGTGGAAGAAAGGATAGCACAGCAGATACAGGTAGCAGAATCCCACATAAGAAAAGTGGAAGAAAGGATAGCACAGCAGATACAGGTAGCAGAATCCCACATAAGAAAAGTGGAAGAAAGGATAGCACAGCAGATACAGGTAGCAGAAACCCCACATAAAAGTGGAAGAAAGGATAGCACAGCAGATACAGGTAGCAGAATCCCACATAAGAAAAGTGGAAGAAAGGATAGCACAGCAGATACAGGTAGCAGAAACCCCACATAAGAAAAGTGGAAGAAAGGATAGCACAGCAGATACAGGTAGCAGAAACCCCACATAATACAAGTGGAAAAAAGGATAGCACAGCAGATACAGGTAGCAGAAACCCCACATAATAAAAGTGGAAGAAAGGATAGCACAGCAGATACAGGTAGCAGAAACCCCCACATAATACAAGTGGAAGAAAGGATAGCACAGCAGATACAGGTAGCAGAAACCCCACATAATAAAAGTGGAAGCAAGGATAGCACAGCAGTTACAGAAAAGAAGACCCCAAATAAATTAAAGTGGAAGAAAGGATAGCACAGCAGTTACAGGTAGCCGAAACCCAAATAAAGAAGAGGGTAAGAAAGGATAGCCCAACACAACCACAAACAAAGAAAAGTGGAAGAAAGGATAGCACAACACAACCCCAAATAAAGAAAAGTGGAAGAAAGGATAGCACAGGAGAAAGGGTGTGTGTGTGTGTTGGCGGTATATTGGGGGGTGGGGGGGGGGGCGGAAGTGCAATATACTCTATAACCACCCATGACTGATTATGGTACAGTACTCCTGGGGCTTGACTCCGTAGCCAACCTTGTATCTTCAAGCACTATAGTGGCATCCCTCATCATCACTACACTTATTATATTTTATTATATTTTATAATATTTTTTTTCACCAACCAACTTCACTACTAAACTCAATTAATGAAATCAACAAATACTACAATACATACATACATACAAACATACACACACACATACATAGATACATTAATACATACATACATACATACATTAATATATACAGTACGTACTCACACAATCATAGGAGAAATAGGCCTTCGGCCGAAACAATGTTTTACCGAAAAATTTACAAATGTAGCTTGAAGGGGGTTAATAGGCATTTGTTTTGTAGTTTAAGGGGCAAACTAAAACTAAAATACACGAACATGGCAAAATAAATAAATTAATAAATAAAATAAATAAATAAATAAAGACCCCACCAAAACGTCGGATGAGCTAGTGTTAATCTATGCATGAGGCTATCACATTCACCCAGCTAATAATATTATTAATAATATTCGTCCCGCCTCCCGAGTCTGATATCAAATTCCCGATATTATGGTCTGGCGAGGTGTGCAATATTGTTTCTAATAATGGGCGACTAATATTACAAAAAGTAAAAGTATCAATTTACAGCAACATACAGTTAATCATATTAATCTATGCAAAAAAAAAAAAAAAAAAAAAAAAAAAAAAACATCAAGCAAATAATAGATTAATAATATATGCTATCCGCCCAGTCTCATAAACAAACTATGTAATATTCTTTGTAAAATGTGGGAGTATTATTTTATAGCAACGTAGATAAGACTATTTTGTTAACATCATGTAGGAGCTGGTTCAATTTGCTTGCAGTTTGATTTTTTTTAGCTTGATGGAGGTCTAGGGAGGAAACTAATATATATATATATATATATATATATATATATATATATATATATATATATATATATATATATATATATATATATATATATATATATATATATGAGCAAATAAATACGCCCATCTCCCCTTAATCCTATCTACTACGAGACAATATTATTCACATCAGGAAAGGTCTCTTGTAGAACAGAGGATAAGCCTATGTCTTGGTGAGCGTTGAGTACAGGTTGAGGAGCATCTACACACACTAGGCTTACCGACCCCCTCACACTCACACACACACACACAGGTAGAATTCCTCGGAGGATCATGAATTATTCACACCAATTAGCATAGTTCCCCCTAACCCGTTCTCTGTGGTGCCAGGCCGGACAGACAGAGGTTGCCATTTTCTGTTAGCTTTTACATAATATAAATGGAGTGGATTTTGATGGAGATATAAGAGTTGAGCAGGAGGTGTATGTCAATAATCCTGGGCAAGAACATGGTAATACAAGTGTCCTTAATAATCTTATAATAATAATCTAATAAGACTATCTCAATTAGCCATCTGACTTCCACATACCCTTCCTAATGTGAATAAAATTGTCTAATAACAGCCCGAACACATGAAAGAAACGCGTCATCGGACCCTGAGAGGGTTAAAACTCAAGGTATACGAAGTGTATAAAAAAGTATGTAAGTTGTTGTTGGTCCCCAGGCTGTCTGACCGAACAGCCACAAGGTCCTGAGCAAGGCCAAGGCCATAACCGAGTGCCACCACAGAATCCTCCCTGCTTTACCACTAAGAATGCCCAGGTGACCGAAGCCACTCCCAGGCGAGGAGCTAAGGAGGGTGTGGAAACGCCCGGAACACCGAAGCCCCCACCCAAGAATTATGAAGGGAAAGGGAAAAATGGGACGCTTTGGCTCCCAGTCTGTCTAGAAAATATATAAGTAAAAGGAACAGTCAGAGTAAGCAATGGGTATGGCAGAAAACGCTCAACTCTCACTCTGATAGACCAGCCCATCATCACCACAGTATATACTGTAAGTTAACCCTCTCCGTCATATGACGCGATATTGAGCTTATTAGGGATACTTTAAAGCCTTTGTTACCATCAGGGGTATTTAGAAACCTTTAGTTTAGTTACTTCAACCTCTGCAGTTGTCTTTGAGTTAGCTATGGGCAGCATATGTGCGTGAAAGGGTTAATTGGGTGTATGATTTTGTCCGTTCTACTTTCTATTGGCAATTAACACTAGCTGATCCGATGTCTTGGGGGTTATTAGGATATCTTGTTTATTTATTTTTTAGGATTTTACTTGCTTTTGCTATTTTCGAGCAATGTATTTTAGTGTGTCCCCTCGGCTAACAACAAAGCCTTTCCCGACTGTCTTCAAATTATGCCCACCAGGACCAATTGTCCCGGCCGAAGGGCTATTTCTTCTAAGTTACAAGCTCGGTATCGTTCGCCCAGAAAATAAATCGACATTTGAATGGGGTGAAGCGTCTTATTTATCACCAAACTAATGGGTGAACCGTCTGAAAATCTCCAAACAAATGAAGTGAAACAGGGAAACTCCAAAAAGCCCCCCCTCGGAACAAATAGGGTTGAGTCTAAATGGTTGCGAGGACTTTTTTCGGTGACACCAACCTGTGATCTCACGGTGAGGCGGGCTCAACACTCTCCCCGGGCCCTGGTGTCCGCTTACACTCAAATTTTTCCGCGAAATTAACACTAGGAACCCGTAAATTAACACTATCGAAACCAGTGTTCAATATTACGATGCCTTACCTAAATTTAATAATTGAATATGGACCTTGTATGCGTCATCACTCCATATGTTTATATATAGCCTACATGAATATAAACACCGAGGAGGAGCACTTTATTGACAACATTTCGCAGATAGCTTCTTCAGGTCACTAACATCACCTCTGGCATCTAGAATAACTTATGACAAAAAACATTGTATGTGTTTAAATAATTACTTGTGTGTGTGTATTTGTTACTCTATTTGCATGTAAATGCCAAGCATGTACTGTATGTACATAACTGTGTAAATTCACAATCTTGCAATTAATTAACTACCATGTAAAACTATTCTATTATTATATTTTCACCAAAGGGTTCTTAGATGAACTAGTTTCATCAAAGAGTCTTGTCTGTAAATATATGGACCCTCGTTCCCACAATATTCGGTCGGTATCAGGCGCTGGAAAGGAATAACCGCAGGCAGCAACTCCCCCCCCCCCCCCCTCCACTTTTTGTTTTTGTTTTTATATACATTAAATTACAGGCTCAGTTAGTAAGCCCTGAGGAGTGGAGTGAGCCCGAGACAGTGTGGGACCAGGCAGCAGCATATGAGGCCAGACCCACCACGTAATTACTCCCCATCAAATTAAAACTGTTTCGCCAACCTGCCTCGTCCTGGGGAATTAATCTCATCAGGAGCGGGGCCAGGCACGCACTCTTCATCAGGCATACACACACACACACACACACATGCATACACTCTCTCTCTCTCTCTCTCTCACACACACACACACACACCCTGTCTCTCTCCATCACACTCCTTCTCTTAAAAGTATATATTTCTTTCTTTCATCCACTCTATTTCACCTCTTTATTCTCTCTCTCTCTCTCTTTCTCTTAAAAGTATATATATTTCTTCCTTTCATAAACTCTATTCTACCCATTTATTATCTCTTTCTTTCTTTCTCTCACACACACAGACACATTTACACACACACACACATATACATTTTCACAAACACACACACACCACTATTTCACACACACTACACAAATATTCTACATATAATCCTTCATAAGTGTTGAGTGACGCACATAATATCTCCACCATGGGTACAATACATAGCATGCATACATATACAAGAAACACAGGCACCATTTTTTTCTTTTTTTCTGGACCCCCGTCTCCCTCATGATTAGCCCC
Source organism: Paralithodes platypus (assembly GCA_032716605.1). Lineage (NCBI taxonomy): Eukaryota > Metazoa > Arthropoda > Malacostraca > Decapoda > Lithodidae > Paralithodes > Paralithodes platypus. The sequence continues at coordinate 7,120,897 of CM064567.1, forward strand.
ATTAGTTTTAAGATTTTAAGACATTCGCCCCATTCGTTTTGCTATTATTAGACCTTTCGCCTTATTTCTTTATCAATTTTGAGACTTTTCGTGCTATTTAGGTGTCGATTTTTTTCTGATGAGCGTTAGCGACCCTACAATTTAGGAGGAACCGGCCTTTGGCCGTTCAATTATAAGTACCAAATGAAGGAGACCCCTGACACTAGCATAATTATTATAGGACTCAATAATTTGGGGCAGGGGGCTAGGAATTCTCCTCCTCGACGAGTCAGAAAAAGGGGCGAGAGAATGCGAAAGTGGTCCCGGACCCTGAGAATAGGAACTTTTAATGTTGTTTCTGTTCGGGCTCTGTTACGTGTCGGCCACCCCCAGCAATTGGGTATGTGCCTGAGTATATACACACATACATACAACAATTACCGTTTGTGAAGTGGAAAGGACCAGGATTTAGCTCAGTGTCACCAGAAAGAGTCCGAGTCAAGTTAACAGCAACAATGATAATATAAAACAATAATATATTCACAAAATGTAAACAAAATACATGTAACATTAGGGTATAATATATCTATCTATATACTCGGGCCCAATCCCCACTTTTCTCATTTTTTTTTCCTCTTTCCCTTTTTTGGGGGCCGACTCAAGACAGAGCTTGAACAGGGACAACACAACAGAAAACAATGAACACACAAAAACAAAATACAAATTCACACACATCTAGGTCATCAAGGAGATAATGCCGGAAGAAACGGTCGACATGGTGAAGCCGGCCACACCATGCGAGGCAAATAATACAAAGGAATACAAAGGGAAGACAAGCAACAACAGACCTACTACTAATGGTCCTTACTAGGCTTATTTGACCACTTGCGAGTTTCAGGATATAAGCAAGTTGGTACCGTAAACATCGGTATTAATCAGAAATACAATAATAAAGCAGATGTTTAATGGATAAAACGTATGTTGAATTTAGTTGTATGTATTTATAAACGTATGTTGAATTTAGTTGTATGTATTTATAAACGTATGTTGAATTTAGTTGTATGTATTTATAAACGTATGTTGAATTTAGTTGTATGTATTTATAAATGTACTACAACCGCATTTTAGCTGGTAATTCTTCTAATGGATAAAACATATGTTGAATTTAGTTGTTTGCATTTATAAATGTACTACAACCGCATTATAGCTGGTAATTCTGCTAAATGTCAATGTAAACAATTCCAACTTCCTTATAGCCTGAAACTCGCAAGTGGGCGATTGCGGGAGGACAGTAATGGTGGATTTGAGAAGCTATAGAGTAAAGAATAATGTATCTTTCTGACAGTGACCGGACTGTTGGACAACTCAACCAGTAGCTCTCAACCAGTACCAAATCAAGCAATACGGTTAGGTTAGGTTAGATTAGTACTATATTTTGGCACTGGTTTGGTTGGTCTTGCTGATTTGGCACTGGTTGAGAGCTACTGGTTAAAATGGTCTACTGGTTGAGATGTCCGGGAACCCTTTCTGACAGTCGACCAAATAACTATACCCAGTTTCATTTCATCTGACGGTAAATTGAAAAGTTCCCATCAAGATTGCTCAGTTATTTTGAAGATTTTGTAGTGGAATAGGGTGATAATTATATAAACTTGCTCTTAATATGATGCAGAGATATGGTGGTTCCATATTTTGTCCATTAAGATACGAGATATTAGCTGCGAAGGGAGTCAATATACCGTCAGATGAAATGAAACAGAGTATAGTGTTCTCTAGTCAGCCCCTACACACCCTTTGGGGAGAAAAAAATAATAATAGAAAAAAAAGTCACATAAATACACCACAACCCTATCCTAATCCCTCCCAAATATCCTGGTTTTATACATAGCGATTTTGATAATTTAATTTGACTTTATATTGTCCTTGTCCCAATCTTGGTTTGTTTAGTTTGCAAGTTTTACATTTTAATTTACTGTATACAGTACTGTAGAACATCATAAGTATAACTGGGTATAATGATAGTGATTTGTTTACTTTTAACTTATAATGTAAAACTTGCAAAATAAACAAACCAAAACTGGGATGACACAAGATAAATAGCTTACCTTTCTATCCTTATATACTGTAAGTAACACCCCATTCTTAACAGTAATCATCAATTACAAACCCCAATGCACTTGAATAAACTAATGAAAGCATATATGGTCCTACCGGGATTTGAACTCGGGACACCACACCCAGAATATAAGCACGTAAACCATTACACCACCAACACAGTTATATAATATTTAAGAGATGTATAATATGAATATACAATAGATGTATTTCAAAGGCTTTTAACTACCAACATACCTTTTAAGGAGTAAATTACTATAGATATTGAAATTAACCTTTTCATACTTTCTTTAAATCTCTTTGTTTTACAGTGTAGGTTTTCCCAATGAAATTAACATCATGCTGCCCGTGAACAGCCCTCTGCAGGTCCTACGATTAACTGCACTGAATTGAAAGAGGTCGTTCAAAGTACAGTAGTAAAAGTGAATGTAATATAATAGTTGCTCCTTCATTTTATCCATTTTCTTTGCAGTTACATTATACAGAAAATGTAAGTATGGTAGGCAGACATATTTATACACAGGCAGTGGCACCCCATAGGCTACATTCAATCCTACATAGGCTACATGATACATACAGGAAGTTACATACATACTAAGAAAAAAGATAATATCCTCAGTGTTCATATACAGTATACCATACATTTGACAGTTGATGGGCCAGATCCCGATATCACGTGAGTCAGTACCATCCAATTTTGGGGTCAAACTTGTAGCATAATCTCCAATAAATGGCGTATGGGAACTCATTGACAAATGTTATCATATCGAAATAACATCTTCACAACCATACGAAAAGTTATCACTGATGTTTCAATTATAGTTGTAGCTAAAAGCCCTGTCAGATGGTATCAAATAAACAAGGTAGCTATTCTGAAGGATGCATGCTGCCTTAAAAATGACTTTATCGAAGTTGATGCAAGACAATTGGGAATAATAATAATTATGTAGTCACTTACAAAACAAAAACTCGATCTCATAGGGTCCCTGCAGATGGATATGTGGTGTTGGAGTGGGGAATAAGGAACACCCCGTTCTTAATATTAATCCTCCTTTATAAACCCCAATGCACTAGAATAAACTAATGAAAGCATATGATCCTCCCGGGATTCGAACTCGGAACACCACACCCAGAACATAAGCATCTAAACCATTACACCACCAGATAACTTATAAATCTGAAATGAAGGAATAATGATAAAACATTAATAAAAGAGGGAATTAATCATATTAAGCAATAACAAGCATGTCAATAATGTATACATTTATTAACATACCCTGCAACAAAGACTTAATATAATTATTTACCAAAAAAATAAAACAAAGATAGCATTAAGTACTAAACTGATTTAAAATCCTATCATACACATGCATATTTCCATGTTTTATATCAAATTATATGTTTACTTATAAAAAGCAAAATGTGCGAATGATCAAATACCTCGGTAAAAGCTAGATTTAATTAAAACTCTTATTTACATAACAATAAAATAACATTGACATAATATCACATAACTGCAAGGATTGACTTAACCCCTACTGTACCAGAGGGTATTACTATAAATGTACCCTCCAGTACCAGGCATTGTGGCCAAAATGGCTTCAGAGTCAAGAGAGGAATACTGTCCCAGCTAGCTCCCACAGGCTTGGATCCAGGCTGAGAAGTGTTGCCAAAGTCTCGGAGCAGTGCGTAGAAGTCATGGTACACTTGGATACCATAGTCTGTAGCCCACTCATACGAAATCGGGGACCACATGTGTTTTTCTTTATGCAATTATAACTATCTGGATTGATTTTTTTATAGAACTTTCATTTCAATAAATAGTATACAGTATATAGTTTTGTAGTTGATTTATAGAAAAATATATTGTTAAGTTGGTTTACAGAGATATACTTCCGTAGTTAGAAATAGGTGAAGTCCAGGAATATTTATGAGTGGGCTAGAGACTATGGCATCCGAGTGTACCGGGTACTGATCGATACGGGCCGCATAGTACTGACGGACATCTTCCGTCGCTGGTACTAACGAGTGACTTTATTAATGACGGCTGTATACCGTCGCTGGTACAGTAAAGGTTAACCCTATTAGGTGCAGGGCGGGCCAATTAGGATCCTCCCTGTTTTACTCCATTAGCTTGGAGATTTTAAGACGTTTTCACCTCATTAGTTTGGTGATTATAAGATGCTTCAACCCAATAAGGTGTCAATGTTTCCTGGGTGAGCAATAGCGAGCCTGCAATTTGGGAGAAATCGGCCTTTGGACGGGACATTTTTCTACCGAAAAATTTACATATTTAGCTTGAAGGAGGTCTGGGGGACGTTTTTTAGTGTGAATGGGGTCTGGAGAGGCTTTTTTTTTAAGTTTACGGGTAAACTAAAAACACATTGTTCGAAAATGGCTAAAACAATTAAAACCCTCAATAATAATTTAACAGAATACCATAATAACCCCCAAGACGTTGCACCAGATAATGTTAAGACGTCTTTCATCAGATTCCTGTATAGACGTGAATATTTCCCACCATAAGATCCTTCTCCAAACCTCATCATCGGCTTGAGTTAGTACACTGAAGAACTTAATCTCAGCCTGGCACTCATATCAGAAAAATACGTCTATCTCATTCCGGTAAACTATAACATCTCGCCTCTCCATTAATTTTCTCGACTGTCACTGTATTACCTATGTTGTCTGCCTGCTACCAATTCTATATAGTATGATATTTGGCAAAGATTGTTATATAAGATTGTTATAAAGATTGTTATAAAGATTGTTATAAAGATTGTTATAAAGATTGTTATATAAGATTATAGTTTAAAGATCAAATACTCATGCTTCCTTAGATTCGAATCCGTGAATATCATTTCTTAAATATTTAATTGCATTAATGACTCAATTCCCTTACATAGTATGGCAAGACAACCATAGTGCTTTTATATATTATTATGTTCTCTCCACCAACCGACTTTACTCCTAAACTCAATTAATGAAATCAACAAATACATGTGGCAGTCCAAGGATTCGAACCTAGGATGCTCACACCGAAATTCAGTGCATTTATCCATTTATTAGTTGTCAGTGTTAGTGTTAGGCAGTTTCCGCTTATTATTCAGTATCTGGAAGCTAACAAGTAAAAGCATATTTCCTCTACCTGTGCCACATACAAGACAAAGAAAAGCATAAAGGCTCTATTACTGTTGTTGTTGTTGTTGTTGTTGTTGTTCCCCAAGCTGCCTGGCCGAACAGCCCCAAGGCCCCGAGCTCTATTACTGTTCTGCAAACGGCTTGTATGAGAAAATATATGCTATTCCAAAAGTATAACAACATTCAAGGGAAAGCATATGTAGGGCCATAGCTGTGTAGCTTTAGTTAAGGGGAGATTTCCACTGGAAGGATTTTTTTTCTTGACCCCTTTCTCCCTCATGGTTAGCCCCATTGCTTTTGATAGTTTAAGATGTTCGCCCCATTACTTTGGCGATTTTAAGAAGTTTCGCCCAATTTATGTCAATTTTAAGACTTTTCGTGACATTTAGGGGTCGATTTTTTCCTGGCAAGCGATAGCGAGCCTGTAATTTAAAAAGAAGCGGCCTTCGGCCGTGACATTTTTCTACCGAAAAATGTACCAATTTATCTTGAAAGGGGGTCTAGGGGCTGTAATGTTAAGCTTGATGGAAGTCTAGCGAACTAACTAAAACCCTTCCCTTAAAACACCAAGAACAATCTTCATAAGAGACACAAAGCAAAATATAAGAACAAAATAAATTAATTATAGACTGCATACTATCACTTGAGTTTGGAAGCCTGGAAACATACAATTAAAGACCTCTTTTTTTGTTTTCTCTTTCTCTCCTTCTCTCTTTGGCTTGTATCCATTCAGCCTACTGTTTTAAGATGTTTACCCCCATCCAGGTGTCACTATTTTCCTGGCGAGCGGTAGAGAGCCAGCATATATATATTTTTGTTTTAACAGCAAGCTAAATTTGTACATTTTTCGATAGAAAAATTTCTCCGGCGAAGCCGGATATCTCCATACAATGCTGGCTCGCTATTGCTCGCCAGGAAGAAATCGACACCTGGATGGGGATAAACATCTTAAAACAGTTGGCTGAATGGGGCCGAATGGATACAAGCCAGGGAAAGAGAGAAAAGGAGAGAAAAAAAGCCAGTGACCCCCCCTTAAGGATGACCCGAGTTATACAGCTGCATGAATAATACTAATATATAATCTACCAACACTAATATTATAAAATTGGAATGTTATAAAAAAATATAATTTCTAGAATGTATAGCACCTGTGGCGTGGTGATAAAACAATGATTAAGAGTGATGTGGATACCAGGGAAATGCCATACACTTGAAGAAATGCCATACACTTGAAGAAAAAGGAGAGGCTGAAAATATAAAAGTTAGTACGGTATTTGTGAGAGAGATGAAATATTAAATCCTTTCAAGTGAATTAGTTATCTTTCATTCTAGCTACCCCCCACCCCCCCCCCCCCCCCCCCCCCCCCCCCCCCCCCCCCCCCCCCACCCCACCCCCCCCCCCCCCCCCCCCCCCCCCCCCCCCCCCCCCCCCCACCCCCCCCCCCCCCCCCCCCCCCCCCCCCCCCCCCCCCCCCCCCCCCCCCCCCCCCCCCACCCCCCCCCCCCCCCCCCCCCCCCCCCCCCCCCCCCCCCCCCCCCCCCCCCCCCCCAACCCCCCCCCCCCCCCCCCCCCCCCCCCGATGATTTTAGATGCAAAAGGCTAAGCACTCTACTCTTAAACTTTAACATAAATAGGTTCTTCCAAAGGTGGCTGCTCCAACACAATATTAAAACTCATCTGACTGAGAAAATATATTGGTTATCCTTATCCTCTTCTGTACCGGCGACGTTTCTGTATTATATTCTAGCTAAATTTAGACGTCTTTGTGCAGTTTAAGAAGGATCTATGGTAATACAAAGGGTTCATTGAGATAGTTGGATGCCTGTTAGTTGCTGGAGGGCCTTTTTTAACTGAATACATACATACATACATACATACATACATACATACATACATAACATTTTAAGACTGAGTGTTCCACACATACGTGCAGTTTCAGTCTCTTGTCCTTATGGCGGCGTTCCAGGCAACCCTGTTAAGGGCTGCTTCACTTGTCAAGTTCTTGGATTTGAGATCGGCACGTATAGTCCGATCCCAGGTCTTCCTCGGTCCACCCCTTGGTGCAGCTCCCTCCACAATCACAGACCTGCATTTTTTCACCCAATTTTGTTCATCCATTCTCTCCACATGTCCATACCATCCCAGTCTACTTGTACGCATCACCTCGCTAATACTCTTTATACCTAAGCGTCTCCTCAGCTCAACATATTTTATTCTATAGTTGCTCGAATAAGTTAAATGAACGGTACCGGTAATGGAGGGGTTAACTTTAATCACTTTGCCGAGATATAAAAGGATAAATTTGTAGTCTCAGCCTGATCACTTCTGCGAGATGTTAGAGTGTGCGGCGACAATGGTCTTGACCACCGAGGGATCTGCCAAGGTGGATGTGTCGCCCAGCTCATCAGGCTTCCCCGCAGCGATCTTCCTCAGTATCCGTCTCATGATCTTGCCGGAGCGGGTCTTAGGCAGCCCCGGACACACCTGAAATTCAACCAACACCAGATTTTAGTTAACCTATTCTCAACGAAATGGTCATCGTGATTTTGCTATTCTAGCTGCTGCCAAATTATTTTATGTAGATAAATAGGCAAGTCGTGTCTCATCAGAAGTTGTTGTTGTTGCTGGTCCTCTGGCTGTCTGGCCGAGCAGCCCCAAGGTACCGAGCAAGGCCAAGGCCATAACCGAGCACCCCCACAGAACCCTACCTGCTTACCACTAAGAATGCCTAGGTGACCGAAGCCCCACCCAAGGCCCTGTGCCCCTCAGCAATTATGAAGGGAAAGTTGAGGGGCAAAGGAAAAAATGTGACGCTTTTGCTCCCATTTCTGCCAACCTCTAGGATGTTAGTAGGGAGGTCAATCCACCGAAAAGACGCCATCACTGGAGATCTAGAAAATATATAAGTAAAAGGAACAGTCAGAGTAAGCTATGGGTATGGCAGAGAACGCTCATCTCTCACTCTGATAGACCAGCCCATCACCACTTCTCACTGTGGTGAGAAGTTAATGGAGACAGCTGAGGAACACCTTGACTATAGAGAGGTTCTTCCATAACTGATTAAGTTCATTTGGTGATAGCGGAAGCAAACTTAAGAGATGCCATTTGGTTGAAGGACTTAATACACTTTCATGTCATGTCAGCACTCTTACTGGTGTTATGACAGATACAGTATACTAATGTAAATAAATTCAGTAAACTTTCTCACAAATGATCCTAAAAAAATCTTCAAATTTTCATAATTAACAACATTAACATTGCAAAGTGATTTTTCCTACATTTTACGAGAAGTTTTATGAAAGGAAGCAAATGGGGTAGGCCAAAACAAGTTAACATACAAATATAAGCTTGTAGAGAAGCTTACAGCATTAAATGAAATAAGGTACTACAGTATACTGTAGTCTATTTTTTTCAGCTGAGGGTAAATTGTCATGTTTCTATCTTTGTTACTCAGCTATAAGGTAGATTTTGTAGCAAAATATTATGTAAATTATGAAAACTTGGCATTAATACGACACACATAGTAGTTTCATGTTTTTCCATTAAGTATCAAGAAATCAGCTATTAAGGGATTCATTTTACCATCAGCTGGACAAAAATAGAGTATAGAATCCATTCAGATTCAAGTACTGTAATCCTCACAAACTATGGGCACTCACCAAGAAAACCTCTGGCACAGCGTATCCAGCAATCTTCGAGCGGATCATCTTTTTCAGTTGAGCGGTGATGTCTTCAGTGGAGGTTGTGACGCCTACCTTGAGCACCATGAAAGCGTACACTCCCTCTCCCTTTATTTCATGAGGGAACCCGACTACAGCTGCTTCTGCCACCTCTTCGTGTTCAGTCTGAGGAATGCATACACGTACAGTATTATAGCTTTTATAAATACCGTACTAATACAATTATTTTTTGGCTATTACTACTACCACATAAAAAATAGAAGGTCGTCACTCCACTTTCAAATTCTTAAGTAAATAATTTTGGATTTACAAAAGAGTTACTATTAGGCTACTACATTACTGTTGCTAAAATCAATTAAATTATGTAAGCATGAAGCCTTCTATTTCTATTCAATTTTGCTACATATTATTTGGAATTCTTTATTTAGTACATATTACAACATTTCCTAAATACAATATGTCCAAGAGTCGTATGTTTCTGCAGTCAGTTTATGTTAGCTTCTCTCCCATATGTCCCTGTGCCTCTCCTGCCTCAAAATCCATGTCTGCCACAAAGAAGTGTGTGTCTTGGAGAAGATGTCTGTGTTCCCCTGTGCAGCTTTGAGCGTGATGTTCCTGGTATATACTGGTCTATACATTAGGCTACCATAGCGCAGTTGGAATATATGTACATGCTCAGATTAATATGCAGGATTTGAAACTGCATAATAAATCGTAGGCTTGTGCATATTTCTTAACTGTCTTGATGCGTAATGAATAAGTGCGCGGAATTTCAATGTGAGTACTGTATCCTAGGTTCGAGTCCTTGGAGTACCACATGTATTATTTGTTGTTGTTGTTGTTGTTGTTCCCCAAGCTGCCTGGCCGAACAGCCCCAAGGCCCCGAGCAATTCCAAGACCATAACCGAGTGCCCCCACAGAACCCTCCCTGCTGACCACAATAAAGCCGGGGTGACCGAAGCCACTCCATGGCGGGGAGCTGAGGAGGGTGCGGAAACGCCCGGGAAACCAAAGCCCCACCCAGGGCCCTGTGCCCCTCAGCAATTATGAAGAGAAAGTTGAGGGGCAAGGGAAAAATGTGACGCTTTGGCTTCCAATCTTGGTAGATTGGGAGGTCAATCCACGGAAAAGACGCCGTCACTTGAGATCTAGAAAATATATAAGTTAAAGGAACAGTCAGAGTAAGCTATGGGTATGGCAGAGATCGCTCAGTTCTCACTCTGATAGACCAGCCCATCACCACATGACTAGAACCCAATCCTCTCAGCATCAGCTAGGAAAGGCCCTAGAAAGCCGCCTTTGGCGGGGGGATAGCTCCCCTATTTCAACCCCTTTCGGGGTCGGGCACCCGCCCACCACATGTATTTGTTGATTTCATTAATTGAGTTTAGAGGTGAAGTTGGTTGGTGAAAAAATCCATAGTAATACATTTAGCCAGTGGGTCGAAAATATTGACATCAGAGAAGACCCTCTGTCCTTGTGTCCAGAAACCATGCATACTGTACTTACATACTGTATAATCATACAAGTTTAAAGACTGTTTTGTCCACAGAGAATGTGATTTCAGTCTTACGTCCCAAATGGCGGCGTTCCAGGCAACCCTGGTTTAGGTTGCCTCTGTTGTCAAGTTCTTTATTTTTAGAGATCTGACCTAAGTAACTGATCCCACATCTTTCTAAGTTTACCCCTACATGCAGCTCCCCATACCTTCACAGTCCGGCCTTTCTTCACCCAATTATGATCATCCATTTTCTCCATGTATCCAAACCAACCAAGTCTGCTCGTGCGCATCACTTCACTGATACTCCTAATGCCCAGACGCCTTCTTAGATTCTCATTTGATACCCCATCCCTAAGTTTAACCCCACATATCCATCTCCCCATTCTATTTTCATTCCGTTCCATTCTATTATAGAACAGAATGAAAGCGAATAGTGAGATGGCTATGTGGGGTTAAACTTAGGGATAGGGTATCGAGTGAGGTACTTCTAAGAAGGCGTCTGGGCATTAAGAGTATCAGTGAAGTGATGCGCACGAGTAGACTTGGTTGGTCCATTTCTTTCATCAGATTTATTTGCAGATCAATGGGTAAATTGCTCCTCATTAAGTTAACTAAGACTGGGTTCACGTTCAGTATCTCAGCTTACTTCCTGCAACGTCTTTGTAGTCAAGGTCTCACTTCATCTTTCTCAAACAAACAAAGCTGCCCATTTTGCATACCACTGCATACATTTGATAAAAATGTTGACCACATGGGCACTGGTTTGGGAGTCTCTGTGCTGGCTAACCATATCTGAAGGTATTAGTAACCGTGAATTCTAGTTAATTTACGCTGAATCTCTTTCCCATAATTGGTTGTGTGGTTAACCAGTTAGATGTGCGTACCTGTCTCGTGCCCCATATCAACTTCCGTCTGAATATCTTGTGGGAGTCTCTCTACCAGTTGAATGTGCTAGTTATTCTGCCTCTCTTCTCGATCTTTAGACATTGTTCTTTTGATCTGCAGTTCTTCATAATTCTTTGACCATGTTGTAACTTATAACCGTCTTTAAGTATCTGGGTAATGATCATTGCCGGGCCAAGATCAAGGGGCCATAACATTCTGAGGTCAGTGACAAGTAACAAGATCCAGAGTTCAGACTCACCATAGCATCCTCAACCTCAGCCGTGCCCAGCCTGTGACCTGTGACATTGATGACGTCATCCATTCTTCCGGTAATCTGGTAGTGTCCCGATTCACATCTGGGGAATATGGGATGGAGTTTAACAAATAGAACTAATTCATCTACTTTTAATATTATACAGTACATGCACCAAATTAAATGTAAGTGATTGCATACTGACTACAGGTCTCCCTCACTATCCGATGCCCCGATTTACGATATTATTATAGGTTTTTAGGTGTTTGGGTTTGGGTTTTGGCTGGTCCCAGAACGCATCCTGATGGGCTGGTCTATCAGAGTGAGAGCTGAGCAATCTCTGCCATACCCATAGCTTACTCAGACTTTTCCTTTAACTTATATATTTTCTAGATCTCAAGTGACGGCGTCTCTTCCGTGGATTGACCTCCCAATCTACCAAGATTGGAAGTCAAAGCGTCACATTTTTTCCTTGCCCCTCAACTTTCTCTTCATAATTGCTGAGGGGCACAGGGCCCTGGGTGGGGCTTTGGTTTCCCGGGCATTTCCGCACCCTCCTCAGCCCCCCGCCATGGAGTGGCTTCGGTCACCCAGGCTTTATTGTGGTCGGCGGGGAGGGTTCTGTGGGGGCACTCAGTTATGGCCTTGGAATTGCTCGGGGCCTTGGGGCTGTTCGGCCAGGCAGCTTGGGGAACAACAACAACCCCATTAATTTTAGGGTTCGCTATACGATTTTTCTATTCAAGATCGGGTTTTCAGGATAGTAAATCGAAGGAGACCTGTACAGTATTATTAGAAATTATTTGTGTAACTCAATTTTCTATCACACTGTTAGATGATTATATATCTTAACTCTATTGCCAATGGTACAGTATGAGCATTCTTCATTTTATTTGACAAACAATATGTCTCACTTTTCTACTGCCTTAAGGGGGCCCACCTCGTGTTTTTTTCTCTCTTTCTCTCCCTCTCTCTTTGGATTGTATCCATTCGGCCTCATTCAGCCTACTGTTTTAAGACGTTTACCCCCATTCAAGTGTCAATGTTTTCCTGGCGAGCGGTAGCGAGCCAGCATATATATATTTTTGTTTTGACAGCAAACTAAATTTGTAAATTTTTTGATAGACAAATATCTCCGGCGAAGCCGGATTTCTCCATACAATGCTGGTTCGCTATCGCTCGCCAGGAAGAAATTGACACCTGGATGGGGATAAACGTCTTAAAATAGTTGGCTGAATGGGGCTGAATGGATACAAGCCAGAGAAAGAGAGAAAAGGAGACAAAGAGAGAAAAGGAGAAAAAGAGAAAAAAAGCCGGTGACCCCCCTTAAATTTTTGTCTCACCTGTGTGCTCCATCCCCACTGAAGTAGTAGCCGGGGTAGGGCGAGAAGTAGGTGTCCACGTAGCGCTTGTGGTCCCCGAAGATGGTCCTGGCGATACCGGGCCAGATCGACCCCACACACAGGGCCCCGTCCACCCCCCGCCCCTCGACCTGGGCCCCCTCCGTGCCGCACAGCACCGGCTTAACCCCGAACATGGGTCTCATCGGCATGCCGGGCAGTACGGGAGCACCGGGGGCAGAGGGCCGAGGACTCAGCATTATCCCACCCGTCTCTGTCATTTAAGGGGGTACTTAATAATAATAATAATAATAATAATAATAATAATAATAATAATAATAATAATATTTATTCAGTTAGCATTTTACAGAGTTGGTACCACACAATATGTTACAAATATGACATGTACCAGCCTTGCATAATTCCAACTAAGGATAGCCCAATAAGGCCGTTAGGCGTATTTCCATTGGGGTCCTTGTGGGATTAGGTTAGCTGAGGAAAAGGGGAGGATAAAAGAAATAGATACTTTTGATAAAGTATTTCTAGGGGGTTATTTTAAGATACCTTACATCCTATATTATATATCAGTAATCCGTAATCAGTAATCATTTCAGTTTGTTTTGCCTATCTCTTATGTCGTATTTAGTAGTAGACATAAGCTTGGTGCTCCCTTCTCACAGCTGTCCGGTTCAGGTGCTCCTTCAGGCTACGTCTGAAGGAATACAGTGTTCTCTTTTCACGGACTGACTGGGGTAGGTTGTTCCAGTCTTTGATGGCAGTGAAGAAGAATGTTTGCTTACCCTGTCCTTGGATTCTCGGGACCGTAAAATTAAACATCCTATTTCTTGTATTATGTCCACTCCTCTCATTTGCTTTAACAAAATCACTCTTTTAGATACTCTGCAGCTCTGTCATAGAATATCTTGAAGGCATTAGTGAGCCTGATTTGTTTGGCCCTGTCAGAGACATTGAGCATACCTAGTGACTGAAGTTGTTCCTGGCCAACATGCGATCTGGGTCCTAGGTTCAGCATGAACCTAACCATTTTATTTTGAGTGACCTGAAGTTTGTGCTGTGCTGATTTAGATGATGCAGAGTACCAGGATGACACAGAATAGTCAAAATGACATTGAACAAGCGCTTGGCAAAGGGTCTTTTTGGTCGCCGCTGGCAAGCATCCCACCTGTCTGTACAGGTATTTTATGAATGCTAGACTACTCGGCCCACGGGACAGCTCGGCTCGGACAGCTCGGCCCAGTGTTAATTGCGAGACAACACGGCCTTTCACAACCCTTATTTGCTTCGACAACATAAAAACGATATAGATGGCTATATTGATCATTTTGGAATCACTACGTCCCTATCTATTTATGTATCTATCTTTTCGTTTCATCAAACACGTGACAATTCATTAACTTTTATTTCTCGTATTGATCATTTTGGAATCACTATGTCCCTATCTATCCTAACCTAACCTAACCTAACCATAGCATACCATGGGGCCGAGCTGTCTCGCCGTCGTGGCCGAGTTGTCCAAAAGTGGGCCGAGCTGTCCGAGCCGAGTTGTCCCATGGGCCGAGTCGTCCAGTCACCGTATTTTATACGTGCTCTACACTTACTCAGGATAGATTCCAAAATTGTTTCACCTGACAAAGTCGAGTCCAGTTTTAGTCCGAGATATTTAACTTGTGACACTGTTGTTATAGGAATATCATTACAGTTGACCGAGAAGCCCACAATGTCTTTCAGTTTGCGTTTTGTTCCACATAAGATGGCTTCCGTCTTATTAGTTTTTGTTATTTAACCCGGCAAGCGCGATAGGCCTCACGGAAGGCTTCCTATAGGGAACGCGATAGGCCTCACGGAAGCAGGACCATAAAAAAAGCCTTCCATAAAAAAAAAGGGCCTATCAAAACAAAGGAATTTGTCTCTAGGTGAGATAATTCCCCTCCAGTACTCATCCATGTAAATCTCACCCACCCCCCTCCCCTCCTTCCCCACCTTATTCCCCCCCCCCTCCCTCCTCAATTATCACCTATTTTTCCTCTTATTATCATCATTTATCGGTTATTTTTCTCTCCCGCGATAATGTAGCACAAGTGGGTTGCATAAAAGATCGTTATGCAACACCCAGACACCGGCACACACCGCCCCGCTCTCCTCAGTTGACTCCCAGACAGCGAGAGGGGAAGGCTGCCTGTCTCTCTCTCTCGCCTGAGATTATGACCGGGTGGCCAATATCTTCGTTTTTCACCACCCAAATGCTTTTCCCACTTATTTTAGCACTCTTGAAGGTTCATATATACATCATATATGTAAAATAAAAGCATACCGAAAACAAATAATGGTTTATATTGTAAATATAACGAATTCTGTCAGAATCCAGGGCTAGAAATGCACAAATAACTACCCTAGCACCTACTGTCAAATCGCGCTTGTCAGGTTAAGGGGGTACTTATTAGTTTTTTGTTATTTAAGGGGGTACTTATTTGTGTTTTGTTATTTAAGGGGGTACTTATTAGTTTTTTGTTATTTAAGGGGGTACTTATTCGTTTTTGGTTATTTAAGGGGTTACTTATTCGTTTTTGATTATTTAAGGGGGGTACTTATTCGTCTTTTCAGGGCCGGGGACTCAGCATTATCCCACCCGTCTCTGGCATTTAAAAGGGTGTAGCCTACTTATTCGCTTTTTCTGGACCCCTTCTCCCTCATGTTTAGCATATTAGTTTTGAGATTTAAAGAAATTTGTTCCGTTAGTTTGGCGATTTTGAGACCTTTCGCCTCATTTTGTTGTCAATATTTAGACCTTTCGTGCCCTTTAGGTGTCGATTTTTTCCTGGCGAGCGATAGCGAGCATCTAATTTTAGAAGGAATCGGCCTTTGGCCGGGACATTTTTCTATCGAAAAATGTACAAATTTATCTTGAAAGGGAGTCTAAGAGGTGTTTTTCTAAGCTTGATGGAGGTCGAGCGAGGAAACTCAAAAATAAATTAATAGATAAATATATCTACCAAAAACCAAGCACTACCCCCTTAACTCTTTCAGTATTTGAGGATAATGAGGAGGCATTTTTACACTTGATTCTGGCTATCATTAGACGATTTTATGCAATTTAAGAAGGATCTCTAGGAGGCAAAGGGGTATCTGTCTATCTATCTATTGCCTGACGCCGTGATCCCCGAAGGGATGGCCACGAACGAACTGCCCCCATGCACCTCTGTCCCCAGTCAGTCGACGCCCCTCCCCCCAACCAGCACTGCCTTCGTTCATATACTTCCTCACTCTATCCTTCCACCTCTCCTTCGGTCTACCTCTCCCTCTCTGTCCCTCCATCTCGCTCTCGTACACCCTCTTAGTCATTCTCTCGCTTTCCATTCGTTCCATATGGCCGAACCATCTCAAGTTGTTCCTTTTCACACTTTCCATCATATCTACCTCCACACCACACCTCCTTCTTACTTCTTCATTAGTCTGTCTTTCCCTCCATGTAACCCCGCACTCACTTCTTAAGTAATTAATTTCCACTGCTCTCACTCTTGGTCTGAGTCTCTCAACCAACGTCCATGCTTCGCTTCCGTAAGTCAGTGTCGGGATTACCACACTGTCATGCAAGGACTTCTTCACTTCCATACTGACCACCCTATTTCTTGTTACTGCTTTCAGCGTTCCTACAACCCTCTTCCCCTGTTGTACCCTCTCCCGCACTTCTTCATCCATAGTCCCATCTTTACTCAACACACTGCCCATATACTTAAAAGAGTTGAAGATCTCCCTAGCCTGACCGTTCAGCTTCACCTCACACTCTGTGACTTCACCCCTTTCGAAGACCATAACCTTGCTCTTCCCCCGCATTTACCTTCAAATTCCGTTTTTCGCACACTGTTCCAAACTCATTTACCAGACCCTGCAACTCCCATTCATTATCACTCATCAGAACTGTATCATCCGCAAACAGCAGTATAGGTAGCTTCCACTCATTTCCCTCCCTTTTCAGCGATACACCACCATCCACTGCTCTTGATAGTATTTCTTTCATGACTCCATCCATATATACAATAAACAACCACGGGATAAAAGTAAGTGAAATAACTCTCTAGCTCCCATAAGTTTTTCCCCACAACTGAGTAAAATTGTTTGATAATTCCATGAATAAACTGTCAAAATACATCATAATCCCCAAGGGGATGACATAGTGTTAAATACAGTACAGTACTGCTCCTCCTCAAATGGTGTTCTAATTCATATAAAACAGTGTTATTTCTTGAGTATCTGGAATGAATGGCAGGTTTTTATATAGCTGAAAATTTAGATTAATTCTAGTGCTATCTTCAATAATGTAATCACATATTTGTTGTTGTTGTTGTTGTTGTTGTTCCCAAAGCTGCCTGGCCGAACAGCCTCAAGGCCCCAAGCAAGGCCAAGGCCATAACCGAGCGCCCCCACAGAAACCTCCCTGCTGACCACAATAAAGCCTGGGTGACCGAAGCCACTCCATGGCGGGGAGCTGAGGAGGGTGCGGAAACGCCCGGGAAACCAAAACCCCACCCAGGGCCCTGTGCCCCTCAGCAATTATGAAGAGAAAGTTGAGGGGCAGAGGGAAAATGTGACGCTTTGGCTTCCAATCTTGGTAGATTGGGAGGTCAATCCACGGAAGAGACGCCGTCACTTGAGATCTAGAAAATATATAAGTAAAAGGAACAGTCAGAGTAAGCTATGGGTATGGCAGAGATCGCTCAGTTCTCACTCTGATAGACCAGCCCATCACCATTCACACATTTGTTAAATGTATAATTGTATATATTGCAGGAACTAAGCTTACTAATATGTACAGTAGGTTAGTCTTATGAAAAAAGAATTGTTGCATCAGAACTAAGTGAAACACAATACAGTACAGTACATCATTCTTATTCAGTAATATAATGCATGTAATAGCTGTCTACGGGTGTGTTTATGAAGAGTATGTTACTGATTAAATGAACAGCAATGCAGGGCCCTAGGTGGGGCTTTGGTTTCCCGGGCGTTTCCGCACCCTTCTCAGCTCCCCGCCATGGAGTGGCTTCGGTCACCCAGGCTTTATTGTGGTCGGCGGGGAGGGTTCTGTGGGGGCACTCGGTTATGGCCTTGGAATTGCTCGGGGCCTTGGGGCTGTTCGGCCAGGCAGCTTGGGGAACAACAACAACAACAACAACAGCAATGCAGGATAAAAATTAACAAAGCAAACTTTTCAAAAAAAGGTGTTAACTCTTTCAGTAAAATGACACCCTTATTCATATTATTCTGGCACTCATAAGACGACTATATTCATCTTAAGAAGGACCAACGAGTTAATGGGTTAACCTTATTGATTCCCAAAGGTCCTTCTTAAGCTGAGTAAAATAGTGTAATGTGAACCAGAATACATGAAAAATAGGCCATACATTTTTGCTTTTTTATTCTCAATGTTCCTCCCTGAACTACATCTACAGTTAGCTAGAAAACATGAAAAAAGGCACTAAGGGAGCCCACCTCGCTTTTTTTTCTCTTTCTCTCCCTTTCTCTTTGGCTTGTATCCATTCGGCCCCATTCAGCCTACTGTTTTAAGACGTTTACCCACATCTAGGCGTCAATATTTTCCTTGCGAGCGGTAGTGAGCCAGCATATATACAGTATATATTTTTGTTTTGACAGCAAGCTAAATTTGTACATTTTTCAATAGAAAAATTTCTCCGGCGAAGCCAGATTTCTCCATACAATACTGGCTAGCTATCGCTCACCAGGAAGATATCGACTCCTGGATGGGGATAAACGTCTTAAAACAGTTGGCTGAATGGGGCCTAATGGATATAAGCCAAAGAAAGAGGGAGAGAAAGAGAAAACAAGCGAGGTGGGCCCCCTTAATGCCTTCTTTTTTATCTTTTCCCCTTAACGTAATCACCTGTTTGCCACCAAGTGTCGACCAGGTCACAGCGCTTCTCCCCCACCAGGTCATTGAACCAGTACCAGGCCTCTTGGTTGAGGGGCTCTCCGACGGAACCAAGGACCCGCAGTGAGGACCGGTCGTGTCGTGTCACCCAGTCGTCTTCGTAGCGCAGCAGCAGGCGAAGGGCCGTGGGGGCGCAGTAGAATTGTGTGATGCCCAGTCGGCTCACTGTCTCCCAATACCGACCTTAAAATATAAACACCAATACAAAAACAGATTAACCTGCTCATGTAGTAATGCACACCCTATGTGGTGGATTGTGTACTTTTATTCATAAAGAATTATTATTTTACTTGAGCGTTGTTTCCGAATAGCGATTTTGATATGTTGTTTTGTCTTTTTACTGTGTTCGTCCAAGTTTTGGGTTGTATATTTTGCAAGTTTTACATTATAATATCACGTCTTGTGGCTTACTGTTTCCCAATACTGACCAAATAATATATGCAGGGAATCTATAAACTGTAGATATAATAAGTCATACTTTATCAATACTGTACATCTAGTCTTAAAATATATACACCAATACAAAAATATGTATCATGTCCTGAGGCTTACTGTTTCCCAATACTGACTAAATAATATATGCAGGGAATCTATAAACTGTAGATAATTAATAACAGTCATACTTTATCAATACATCTACAATAAAAAAAAATATACATCAATACAAAATATATATATCATGTCCTGTGTCTTACTGTTTCCCAATACTGAGCAAATAATATATGCAGGGAATTTATAAACTGTAGACATAATAACAGTCATACTATATCCATACATCTACAAATAATTGTGTATGCAAGGAAAGAAACACAAACAGAAATTCATATAAATGTAATGGAATATCTTATAAATAGAGGAGCTGTAGGCGCAGGACCATGAGATGTACTAGAAGTGCATTAGGCCCATTATGATTACTACCTTATAATATCAACCTAACTAGAGTTATTAATAAAGGCATTCAATTTCTATCTATCTATCTATATATTCAGGCCCAATCCCCACTTTTCTTTTCTTTTTTCTTTTTTTTTTTGGGGGGGGGGGGGCGACTCAAGACAGACAAGAATAGGGACAACAGAAAACAATGAACACACAAACAAAAATACATATTCACACACATCTAGGGGAGGTGTGGTGGAGTGGTCTTGCCACTGGCCTGGTAATCCAAAGGTCCCGGGTTCAAATCCCGATATATCAATGGGAAGTTATTATTGGGATGGAATTTGTGCTGTACCTAATATCAGTGCATTACCACAAGCCCACCGAAACGTCAATAAAATACCCTCATTGTTCCCTGATTAAATAGCACTGTATGAATATTCCCATATTCAAAATATGCTATAGGGGTGCAATGCCTGGTGAGTTATCTGCTCAACAGGTGGCGTTGTGTGTGTGTAAGTGTGAGAGTCCGAGTGTAGTGGGTGAGACTGTGAAGCACGGGAACGAGGTGGCTTCAGAGATGGGGTCGTTTCGGGCCAGGAGTGAGCACCGTGCCTCATGTGAATGCAAGATGGCAGGTGCTCGTTGTACTCTGCGTGCTTCACATGTCTCACTCCCTAGACTGGAACAAGACCTCACGGGCTTCATTGTAAAGCGGTGAATGTTAAGGCTCTCAGCCTATGCCCGAGAGGAAGTAAGTTGGAATATAGAATAGAATAGAATAGAATAGAAAAAAAAAAAAAAAAAAAAAAAAAAAAAAAAATCCAGGGGAAGACCGAGATACCAGGTCACGAAGGTCCCTCCAGCACTCCCCCGGTCCCTGACCACCCGGAGAAGTTTCGATCTCGGCAGGCAGACATACAGCGGAGCTGAAGCCACAAGCCCGCCCACCACACTTCCAGCCGCACCCTTCATATAAACCGTCTCCCCGAGCCAGGCGCCTGATGGACTATTATCTAGTCCAACTTTCGCCCGACCCCTTCCCCAAAATGACCACGTGTTCACTCATCTATTCACAAGCATTCTCCATTCATTCCTGTTTAATACTATTCAATTTCTATGTATGTAAATGTGTACGCTACCTGGGTCTGGGTATGTTGGGGTGCTCTCGAACAAGACCGTGGTAGCACCGTTGGCCAGGGGACCGTACACCACATACGAGTGACCAGTGATCCACCCTATGTCTGCCATACAGCCAAACACATCGCCTTCCCGGTAGTCGAAGGCGTGCTGTGTAAAAGAAACATGCTTATTAACCCCTTGAAGCTCTGACGTGTTTTAGCAGTATATTTTGGATATCATTAGACAATTTTATGCAGCTTAGGAAGGATCTGTGGGTATTAAAAAGGTAAATACTATCTCAATCAACCCTTTGACTTCCATATACAGTACAGTACCATTACTAATCTGAATAAAATTGTCTAATAGTAGCCAGAAAACAGAACAGAAATAAGTATTGGAGCTTTAAAGGGTTAATGCCTTTGGTAAGAACATTCAGTCGTACCTTTTACAATTATGTCCACGTATTCCTTATAATGGGTATTAATTGTGTTCCTCCCAATTTCAGACACACATTCAAATACATTGCCATCTCAGTAATCGAAACCATGCTGTACATTAAGCACGATGAGGCCAGTCTTGAGTTGGCACTGGTTCAGATGATCAGATCTACTGGTTGACTTATCCGAGAGCCAAGTATGATGAAGCCGTTCTTGGCTATAATCTGGATATCATTAAAAGATTACTACTAAAGATTTCATTCAGTTTAGGAAAAATCTATGGGTGTTTAAATGTTAGTTATGATAGTTTGAACCTCTAGTGTTAACCAGAATGATATGACAATTATACTATCTTACTGAAGAGGATAATTCCCTTTAAAAGAACAAAATTTGTTTCCCTTTTACAATTATGTCCACTTATTTCTTAAACTGACTTTCAATGTTTCTATTTGTAATAACAATGGAAATACGCCCCAAATAAACTTAGCCTCCTATGCAGATGACATAACACTCACATGCACACACCATGACCCAAAAAGAGCAACAGATCTCCTTCAACCCTATCTCAACACACTACATGGCTGGTGCACTACAAACAGACTTAATCTAGCCCCAGCCAAATCCACCGCAACCCTGCTCACAAGTTGGACAGGAGAACACGAATACATCCCTCAACTCACCATAAACAACACACCCCTAACACATACACACACACCCAAAATCCTAGGAGTAACATATGATACTCATATGACATTCAAACAGCACACCACAAACATTAAAAAAACTGACACCCAGACTTAACGCCCTCAGGTCACTTGCTCACACAAAATTTGGACACAACAAGAAACTACCACCACAGTATATAAACAATACATAAGATCAGTGATGGAATACGCAAGCCCAGCCTGGGCTTCTAACCTAGCTGAAACACATCATAAGACCTTACAGACTATTCAAAACAAAGCCCTGAAGATCATTACAGGCTGCACAGCTACTGCACCCACAGATCACCTACATCAAGAAACCAAAATCCTCAAAGTCAAAGACCATCTGGACATGAGAGGCACTCAATTCCTGGCAGCAGCCTCCACGAACCAAGACCACCCACTAAACTACATGGCAACACACCCACAGACACCAAGAAATATCAAAACAACACCCAGCACACGGTATCACACACAATTATTGTCCTCTCTCCCTCCCTGCCCACCCCGAACCAACTTCCAGAAGCACATCCATACTCATATCTCTCACCGATCCATCCACTCACTCACAGACAACACACAGCTGCATGCACGACCTCCCGAAATCCATCCTTCCGAATCCTCCCTTCCTCGCGAGGACAGAGTCCACCTGGCCAGGCTGAGATGCGGACACCATCCAGCTCTCCTGAGCTATCAGAAGAGACTGGATGACTCCGTTGTCGACGCCTGTCCGGGATGTAACACAGCACCCCATACCATTAAACACATCATAGAAGACTGCATTTCACACAACCACTTACGCCAACAACACAATCTACACTCAATGAGAGCTCTGTGGGAAAGCCCGATCGTGGCCATGGCCTTTCTCAGGGACTCGGGGCTGTTCGGCCAGGCAGCTTAGGGAACAACAACAACAACAACAACAATGGAAATATTATTAGCAAACATCATGTTCAGTTACTATTTTTGCCCCTTCTATAGTATTTCTTTTATGTCCAGTTTTTGTTGTTGTTGTACAGTTATTCCTTTAACACAAGGTTATCATAACATCACTTCTTCCTGATTAATTCATATTATCACCAACCCCCCAATTAACTTACAAATAAACCTAATTAATGAAATCAATGAAACTAATGAATTCATGTGGTACTCCAAGGATTCGAAAATATGATACTCGCACAGAAATTCAGCGCATAATGGATGTAACATTTTAATTCTTTAATCAGGAAGAGGTGAAGTTACGATAACATTGAAGGACTGCTTGAAGGGCTGATGACTGGCACTTGATGATAACATTTCTTAACCCCATTCACATATTCGTTATCTCTCTACTTGAATCTAAAGCCGGCAAGATTATGAGCAAACTTTCCCTTAACCCCTTGAGGATTATGACGCATTTTGACAGTATATTCTGGCTCTCCTTGACGATTTTATTCAGTTTTACAAGGCCCTCAAGCAGTCAAAAGGGTAAAAACTATCTCAATCATCCCACATCCACAATTCCTTCCTAAACTCAATATACTGTAATCGTCTAATGATATCTAGAGTAAACTGTCAAGACGCGCCAAAATCCTCTAAGGGTTAACACTGCTCTGGCAACTTATGAGGTCGACTTTTTAGAACAACTCTTTTGCCTAAATTACTATATATTCAGCTTAGTTTTCGATACCAGTGTACAACAAATCCAAGAAAATGTTACTGGGAAAATGCTGATCATGGAAATTTGACGATAAGCGGGCTGGTAGGATACTCCCTTAAGCAAGAGAACACTGCACTCTTGATAATACTGTTCATGGTTTCTTTATCTTCCACATACAGTACAGTCGCGGTCATTAACCCAGGAACTGCGATAAGACTTTCGGAAGGCACGGCATGTGTAAATATAAACCTTCAAATACCGTGCCAGTGCCGGGAAATGTCTCAAAATTGGATGACACATAGAAAGTAGTGACATCTTTCCATACCTCCTCCTCCTCCTCCTTTATACAGAAATCGAGAAACTTGAGTGCGTAGTGTGCAAGGGCGAGCTTGTGTTAAATGATGATCTTGTGGCTGTGAATTTTGGAAATGAGTCATTGGAGCTGGTGGACAAGTTTTGTTACCTAGTAGATACCATCGCTGCCGGTGGTTAGGCCGAGGCTGCCACTGTCGCTAGAATTAGATGTGGATGGGGGAAGTTCAGAGAACTGCTGCCAATTCTGACCAAGAAAAGAATGCCCCTCCCCCTAAAGGGAAAGGTGTATGCCTCATGTGCTAGAAGTGCAATGACGTATACCTCAGAAACATGGGTCGTTAAAGTAGAGGATGTCAACAGAATGGAACGTACAGTAATGAGATGAGAATGGCGAGATGGATGTGTGGGGCCAAACTACAGGATAGAATAATAAATGATGAGCTGAGGAGACGTTTAAGTATAAAGAGTATTAGCAAGGAGATGCGTACAATGGACCCGGGTTCGAATCCCAATATGTCAATGGGAAGATATTATTGGGATGGAATTTGTGCTGTACCTAGTATCAGTGCACTACCACAGCACACCGAAATGTCAAAAAATACCCTCATTGTTCCCTGATTAAATAGCATTGTATGAATATTCCCATATTCAAAAATATGCTCCAGGGGGGCAATGCCTAGTGAGTTAATTGCTCAATAGGTGGCGTTTTGAGAGTGAGGGTCTGAGTGTGGGGGATGAGACTGTGAAGCGCAGAGGCGAGGCGGCTTCAGAGATGGGATTGCTTCAAGCCGTGAAGCTTCGCATGTCTCACTCCCTAGACTGGAGCAAGACCTCCCGGGCCTCACCGTTTTCAGCGGTAGAGTGTAAAGGCTATCAGCCTATGCCCGAAAGTGAATAGTTATGGAAAAAAAAAAATAAAATAAAAAAAAAAAAATAGACTGGGTTGGTATGGGCATGTGGAGAGAATGGATGAACACAATTGGGTGGAAAGATGCAGGTCTGTGATTGTGGAGGGAGCTGCACCAAGGGGTGGACAGAGGAAGACCTGGTATCGGACTATACGTGCCGATCTCAAATCCAACAACTTGACAAGTGAAGCAGCCCCCTTAACAGGGTTGCCTGATATGGTGATGGGCTGGTCTATCAGAGTGAGAACTGAGTGACCTCTGCCATACCCATAGCTTAGTCTGACTGTTCCTTTTACTTATATATTTTCTAGATCTCAAGTGACGGTGTCTCTTCCGTGGATTGACCTCCCAATCTACCAAGATTGGAAGCCAAAGCGTCACATTTTTTTTTCCTTTGCCCCTCAACTTTCTCTTCATAATTGCTGAGGGGCACAGGGCCCTGGGTGGGTCTTTGGTTTCCCGGGCGTTTCCGCACCCTCCTCAGCTCCCCGCCATGGAGTGGCTTCGGTCACCCAGGCTTTATTGTGGTCGGCAGGGAGGGTTCTGTGGGGGCGCTCGGTTATGGCCTTGGCCTTGCTCGGGGCCTTGGGGCTGTTCGGCCAGGCAGCTTGGGGAACAACAACAACAGGGTTGCCTGGAACGCTGCCATTAGGACAAGAGACTGAAACTGCACGTATGTGTGGAGCAATCCGTCTTAAAGTTTTACGTATGTATGTATGTACTCCACTCCCTTCCCTCCCACAACTTGATTTTTTTCTTCTTTTTTTTTTTTGCATAGTTTCGCGCAGTTCATGGATTAATGTAAATATTTAATTTTCAAAGCTGTTTCAGGTTGAATTTAAACTTAATATTAATTCTTTACCTGATACAGGTACAGTCTTTGTATTTCGGAGGTTCCTTTAAATATTTTGAGGCTTCAAAATATATGATAATTATTGGCTGTAACTGTACCTTGAAAAAACAAAAAAAA
The DNA here is from genome assembly GCA_032716605.1 of Paralithodes platypus. Taxonomy (NCBI): domain Eukaryota; kingdom Metazoa; phylum Arthropoda; class Malacostraca; order Decapoda; family Lithodidae; genus Paralithodes; species Paralithodes platypus. Next base: position 7,146,725 of record CM064567.1, read on the forward strand.
GTATTCTATGTAATCTGCATCACTGTAGCCTACCTTATAATTTCTATATTACTGGTGATATCTTGATTAACCCTTTCAGTATACAATGGCGCCATTGTATTCTGCCTATCATTAGACATTTGTATTTAAGCTTAGGAAAGATATCTGAGAATCAAAGGGGTAAAAACGATCTCATTTAACCCTTTGAACCCCAGAGTCCCTTGTTAAGTTTAATAAAATTGTCTAATAATAGCCAGACACAGTCCCTCGCTAAGTTTAATCAAATTGTCTAATAATAGCCAGAATAAAAGGAAAGAATGCATCATGGTATACTGAAATGGTCAAGGAAGCTAAAATAATAGTGAGCCGACCAGACTTTTTCCTTGCCAAAAAAGCACAGCAATGTCTATAACTGCTGTGTGTACCGGTCTTCCTCGGTTTAAGATTGGGTTACCTTCCTGAAAACCCAATCTTAAATAGACAAATTATATAGCAAACTCTAAAATTAATGGGGTAAACGGGGATGCGTTCTGGGACCAGCCAAAAACCCAAACACCTAAAAACCTAAAATAATATCATAAATCGGGGCATCGGACAGTGAGGGAGGCCTGTATGAGAGAGAAAGAAAACCATTACTGTATATACCTTGTGAGTAGTAGCAGCATAAAGTAGGTACCCGGCGGAGGAGTGAGCTACGCCCTTGGGAGACCCGGTGCTGCCCGAGGTGTACAGCAGGAATAACAGGTCCTCGGCACTCTGCACCGCCGGCTCACACACCGTAGAGGCACCACGCAGGGCCTGGGTTTAAATAAAAGGGGTGAGTGTCTGTGGCGAGACCTGTTTAATTATGTATAACCGCCTGCATAAGTATCTGGTACACTACTATATGATAAACTTGAGATAGTGAATATTAAATTAGAGAAAACACAAACCCGGGGATGTGTACACAGATAAAGTTACATTATAATTTAACAGCGTGACTGAACAGCTACATAAATATAATTTGTACGGTGGTGCTAATAAATCATGACCCAGCTGTCATTACATTTGGCTTGCTCTGTGCTGTATTATTGTTTGTCAGATGTTGAATAGGGTGGGTAAGTGTAGGAACATGTTTCTATATTTCACTCGATATGAAGAAATTAAACTTAGATATGGCTGATACCAATTATTGATCAAAACATACTTGGTGCCGAGACATCACTTATTAGCGCGACTGTACACCACTTCTCTAACTTGGACACTTCAACACTTCTATGAAACTGTTCGTAATGCAAGTGTGATAATTGATAGTTAATGAAGCTGTCCAGAAAACAATAAAAATAACTGTAGACTACACTCGAATCCTTGTTGAAATAAAGGAAGTAATTCAGTAGTTAAGGGGGGACAGACCGTTTTTCTGGACCCCCTTCTCCCCAATAGTTTTGAGATTTTAAGAAGTTGGTTCCATTAGTTTGGGGATTGTATGACCTTTCACCCCATTTCTTTGTCAATATTAGGACCCTTCGTGCCATTTAGGTGTCGATTTCTTCCTGGCGAGCGATAGCGAGCCTGTAATTTTAGGAGGAATCGGCCTTTGGCCGGGAAATTTTTCTACCGAAAAATTTACAAATCCATCTTGAAGGGGGTGTTTTTCTAAACTTGCTGGAGGTCTAGGGAGGAAACTAAAAAAATATATGAATACATACAATGATTTAACGTCATTTTTCCATTACATGCAATTTAACTGCTCATAATAAATTAATATATATACCAAACAAACAGCCACTGTCCCCTTAAGCCAAAACAAAGATGAGTGACTCACTTGTTGTAGGCAGATGTCCTTGGGTCCCATGTTGACCTGAGCCCCGGTACGCTGACCGACCAAGACCTGCCTGACGGAGGGACACTTGGCCACAGCAGCATCCACCACCTGCTTCAGCTGGATCACTTTACCCCCCCGCACCGCCTGGTCTGCCGTGATCACCGTCTCCACACCAGCTGTACAGGCCAATACAAATTTTGGGTTATGGTTCTTCAATTTCAGCTGTAAATTCACGTTATAGATCCACAACAATAGCTACGCTGTCACATTCGAAAGTAGTACTATTTCTCCACAATTTAACCTGTACCATCAGTCATTAGTTGTATTAAAGCTACATGATTCCAACCGTAGTCCATACAAAAGTTGTATTAGAGATCCATAATTTCAGCTATAGCCTACAGTCGCATACATAATTCCAGGTACAGATCCTAAATTTCACCTGTACAATTACATACATACAGTAAATCGTGGTACAAATTCATAATATCTGCTGTACAAACATACAAAGTTCATTATACGGATCCACAATTTCAGCTTTACAAGTATTTGTGGTTACAAAGGAATATACTTCTAAACGTGCCTGAGAAAGTAAATATACTCACCCCTTTAAAAAGAAGTGAAAATGTTGTTGATAGCAATAATAATCATAATTTGTTTAAGGAAATGGTTTGTTGTTGTTGTTGCTGTTCCCCAAGCTGCCTGGCCGAACAGCCCCAAGGCCCCGAGCAATTCCAAGGCCACAACCGAGCGCCCCCACAGAACCCTCCCTGCCGACCACAATAAAGCCTGGGTGACCGAAGCCACTCCATGGCGGGGAACTGAGGAGGGTGCGGAAACGCCCGGGAAACCAAAGCCCCACCCAGGGCCCTGTGCCCATCAGCAATTATGAAGAGAAAGTCGAGGGGCAAGGGAAAAATGTGACGCTTTGGCTTCCAATCTTGGTAGATTGGGAGGTCAATCCACGGAAAAGACGCCGTCACTTGAGATCTAGATAATATATAAGTTAAAGGAACAGTCAGAGTAAGCTATGGGTATGGCAGAGATCGCTCAGTTCTCACTCTGATAGACCAGCCCATCACCACAATATGGAAATGGTATAGCAATATTCTAGAATCAATTAAGATATTGTCATGCAAGTGTATAATCATCACAGACAAAATTTTTTGATTATTATACCATTAAATTTATTGTCATTTCACTGGACAGCCACAAATGAAAGTTCACGGACGTCTTGTGTTTTTTTAGTATTCAAATACAACCTCTGAAACTGAATTATGGATATATTTTGCTTTACATTGAAGGATGTATAGAAATTACATTATTTTTTGTTTTGCTCCCATAGATACTGTATACTTGCTCGATGAAAACTAAGTAACTATGAGTAACTGTACATGGTTTAATCCTTTTTTAGACATATTTGATCATAAGGTAGCTTTTAGAATAGTTAGAAGTTAAGTTAGATATTATAATAATTCCGAATTCCACTGGTCAAATCAGTCTCAAGATCGTGAAATATTATATTAACCCTTTCAGTACCAGTGACGTAATTTTCATTATATTCTGCCTACTACTAGATGATTTTATTCAGCTAAGGACAGACCCCTATAAATTAAAAGACACAGAATATTTCTATAAACTATTTTAACAAACCCTGTTCCTTCCTAAGTTGCTTAAAATCGTCTAAATATAACTAGCATTAAATACCAAAAAACGTTGCCAGTACAGAAAGGGTTGTGATATATGCAGTTGTTATCTTGCATGGTAGGCTTATTACATGTTCCTAAATTAAATAATTTTTTTAATCTCATTAAGTCACTGGGCACTTGCCAAAGGCGACACTGTGTGTGTGTGTGTGTGTGTGTGTGTGTGTGTGTGTGTGTGTGTGTGTGTGTGTGTGTGTGTGTGTGTGTGTGTGTGTGTTTTTTTTACTCCTTAAATGTAAGATAATAACATACTTTAATTATCATGCATAACTTTTACAAGAAGCACATGCTGAAGGAAGGCGTAAATTAATAAGATAACTTACCTTAGGGTTCCTCATACTTTTGTAAGCAAATAAGGACAAAATAATATACTTTAACTTGGTATACTAAGACATATATGAGCAATAATATTGAAACTTGCTGTACAATAACAACAGCGTTAAAGATGTTTTGAATGAAAATGTTATAAGAATGAATATATATATATATAGTCAGAAGAAGCTATTATTTATCATGTTTTTAATTTCACTTTTTTATAAATACTTGGATAAGTTATATCCACATGACATAAAAATTCCACAGCAATATGAATGCCCAACACATGGTAAATAACAGATTTCTCTATTGAATTTTGCTATTCAAATAAACACCATTCGAGGACGAACACTATGTTAACCACATTTTCTTTTGCAGCTTCTTCAGGTCATACTTGCTACAATCAATCCTCCTTAAAATTTTGCTTATATCCATTCTGTCAACTTTACAGAGAATATAGTTCACTTACCATCTTGTATCCTGGAGGCCAGAGCTTCGGCCGAGAACCCCGCGAACACGACCGAATGCACGGCCCCGATCCTGGCACAGGCGAGCATAGCGGCTACGGCCAGGGGAGAGACGGGCAGGTAGATGGCCACTCTGTCACCCCGACCCACACCAACCTCCCGCAGAACGTTACCCAGGCGACACACCTCATCCTGGAGTTGTCTGGGGGTAGCGAGACATAGGGAGGTCAAATTAATCCTTTCTGTGCGACGGGCTAAGTTGTCGGGAGGGGGGGGGGGGGGACAGCGGGGATATAGGTCAGTCATATTAACCCCTTAAGTGCAGTGAGATCATTGGAGTTTTTGACTAGCTAGCATTGGGCGATGTTATGCCGCTTAGAAAAGAACAATTGGTAGTTAAAAAGTTAATTGAGAAGGGAGTTGTGATAGGTCAGATATACTTTTTAGTAGGTCAACAATTACAGCGACAAATCAAAATTGTCTAATCCACATCATATAGGCTAATCCCCAAAGAACAATAACAAACTCGACAATTGGTACCTTCTCACTTGTGGACAATTTACCTGACTTAAGGGGGTATGGGCGTATTTATTTGCCCATTTTATTTTGTCTTTTATATATTTTTTTAGTTTCCTCCCTAGACCTCTATCAAGCTTAAAAAAAACTCTTTAATTAGAGGCTGGCTATTGCTCGCCAGGATAAAATCAACATCTAAATGACACAAAAAGTCTTAATATTGACAAAGAAATGGGGCAAAAGGTCTTAAAATCGCCAAACTAATGGGACGAACGTCATAAAATCTGAAAACTAATGTGGGGCTAAACATGAGGAAGGGGGACCAGAAAACGACCCATCTCCCCTTAAGATATTAATGGCTACAAACGAGGCATAATTATGGACCCATTGTGGCCATCCAAAATTCTTACTGAAGCCCATCAAGGCTATCCAAAATCCTTACTGAAGCTCATCAAGGCTATCCAAAATCCTTACTGAAGCTCATCAAGGCTATCCAAAATCCTTACTGAAGCTCACCAAAGTTATCCAAATTTATTCCAAAATCCTTACTGAAGCTCATCAAGGCCATCTAAAATTATTCCAAAATCCTTACTGAAGCTCATCAAGGCTATCTAAAATTATTCCAAATCCTTACTGTAGCTCACCAAAAAAGCTATCCAAAATTATTATCGTTTCTACTTTTAGATCTTGGATGGCCTTGATGGATTATGGGAGACCTTAACCCCTTATGTACCGGCGACGCCCTTTTCACTGTATTTTGGCGTCCTCTTCATTATATTCTGGCAACTATTAGACGATTCTATTCAGGTTAGGAAGGAATACTCATTAACCCTTTGAGTACCAGCGATGTGTGCTATCTTTTATTCTAGCATTATTTAGACCATATTATGCAGCTTAGGATGGATCTGTGGTAGGTAAAAGGGTTGGTTGAGATAGTTTGAATCCTTATTATTGCTAGAGGTCCTTCCTAAGCTGAATAAAATTGTCTAATAGTTGCCAGAATATGATAAAAAGGACGTCCCTGGAACTATACGGGTTAAAAGGCTGCAGACTATCTCCATTAATCCCTTTTGCTACCATATACCCTTCCTAAGCTGAATAAAATGGTCTAATAGTGGCCAGAACATGATGAAAAGGATGCCACCGGTACTGAATGGGTTAACCCCTACTGTACCATAGGGTACTAGCATAAATGTACCCCCCAGTACCAAGCAATGTGGCCAAAAAGGCTTCAGAGGCAAGATATAACAACCTCCCACCTCAAAAGATGGAGGAATACTGCCTCTCCCAGCCTGTGGGGGAATGGATATAAGCTGAGAAGTGTTGCCAAGGTCCTAGGGCAGTGCTCAAACGTCGTGGTACCAAGCCTGATACTGGCAGTTACAAGGATCGTATATTACTGACGGCTGGCAGCCGTCGCTGGGACTTGGGAGTGATTTATCTACTGACGGCTCTCTGCCGTCACTGGGATTGTACGGGTTAATGAGTGTATACTAGTGAACTAACTTGTAAGTGACGGTCTCCTGTTGTCCGGGCTCGTCCTTTTCCCAGACCAAGGCCACTCGGTCGGGATGGCGACGGGCGTGACGATCCACACAGTTTACTATAATACAACAGTCAACGTTAGTAATATACGCAATACTATACGCTATTCCAAATAGGTAGGCCGGAAATCGAGAACCCTAACCTCTGTAACTCAAACAGCGCTAGAGCAAATGGGCTGTAAATTTCCACACCTAATCCCTGGTTGACTCTTCCCACTTGGTAGCAAAATTAACTTGATTACTATTATCTGAATTACAGATGTTAAGAGTCAAACATTCTGGCCTACCTATATTGAACAGGGTATAGTAATATAGACAATATTACCATCATATACTATATATTTTATGATGGTTTACATAGTTCACTATAAATACAACAGTGAATAATAGTTATATAGAGAATACTACCACCATGTACTTTATTCTTTATGATGGCTCACTATTCTATTCTATTGCCGGACGCCTTACTCCCCTTAATGAGGGTGGCCATACACAAAATGCCCCCAAGCGAACCTATCCCCTGTAAGAGGGACAACCCAAGCCAGTTTATTGAAGGACTTACAGGACTGACCACTCAATTTAGGGTCCGTCCGACTCCGAGGCCTTCTATGTATCTTTTAAGCACTATTTTTCTATTGTGGTGTTCGGCTAGTCCATCCACTAACCTACTTGACCCTAAGGTAAGCAGTACAAATTTGTGTAATGTTTACTCCCCTAGACAGGTTTCCAACCAAGGATGACGAGTCCCATGACGGCTCATACAGTTCACTATAATACAACAGTAATTATTATTATCATAGCGGCACGGTGGCGCTAATAAGTCATGTCTCAGTTGTCATTACGTTTGGCTGGCTCTGTGCTGTATTAATGTCTGTCAGATGTTGAATAGGGTGGGTAAGTGTAGGAACATGTTTGTATATCTCACTCAAAAAGAACAAACAATGAGTAAATATTGCTGATACCAATTATTGATCAAAGCATAATTAGTGCCGAGACATCACTTAAAATGTAAAACTTGCAAACTAAACAAACCAAAATTGGGACAAGGACAATATAAAGTCAAATTAAATTATCAAAATCGCTATGTGGAAACAACGCTTACTAAAATGAAAATTATTAAATAAAAGAACACAAACCACCACATAGGGTGTACATTACTACATGAGCAAGTTAATCTGTTTCCCAAGCAAACTAATCGCACATATAACAACGCACTATCGTCACGTTAAAGGAAGTAGCCGATTGTGCCTAGAACCTTTCCAGCAAATACACTATGCAGAAACAATAACAAAATATTTACGGTATATTTTATCCCAACCACATTAGAAATATATTTATTTGATTTGCTCTCCAACACAAGAATTACCAAATTTTAGCAGGCTTTCTTCTACTCAACAAGTGAACTCTGGAACTCTCCCTCAATCAATCTTACCTTCATCCTATGACTTAGACTGCTTTAAACTTTGTGTGTCCAGGCATTTTTACCCCAACGTTCCTTGAATTTGGCTCTCTGTCACTCTTTTGGCTTTGGGAGAGACACTTGTTACAGACAGCTTTACTTCGTTTTTTTTTGTAAAAAAAAAAAAAAAAAAAAAAAAAAAAAAAAAATGCTCACCTGAAACATTAAGGTGTCCATCCGGGAACCACCTGAAGTGAGACTTCTGGTAGTCATGGTCAGTCACAGTCTGGAACTCTCGCTGCCACTCCAGCCGAGCCCGACCCAGCTGACCCCAGAACTCATCCGGCTGCAAGGTAACAAGGCATGTTTAACCCTTTGACGAGAGGGGTTGTCTGAGCTTATCATAATCCTCTAGTGGTTAAAAAAAAAAAAAAAAAAAAAAAAAAAAAAAAAAAAATATATATATATATATATATATATATATATATATATATACCACTGGACTGAAAGGTTTAATCAAGGTATTATAGGTTGGATCAGGCCAAGTCAATTTTAAAGACAAGTCCTACTCCTGCAGAACTGATGTGAAGTGTAAAATTGGAGATTGATGCTGAAGGAAGGGGGACGAACAAACGGAAATGCTTATAATTGTGAAAGTGCCTATTGTCGGTTGTATTTATTTATTTATTTATATATATTGTGTTGCAGATTGTATAATGTGGACTGTGGATTAGGCAATTTTAATGTGTCACTGCATTTGTTGAGATGCTGAGTTTAAATGTGTTATGCAAAGAAGATTTTTTTTTTTTTTTTTTTGGTAGTAGGCCTAGTTAAGGGATGAGGTCACGAGGAAACTTTTAACCCTGTCATAGACCTATTTTACTGTTAGGCGATCTGCAAAGAAGATGAGAGAAGGTGAAGTAAGATTTAGGGCGAAGGGTAACATTAGAAGTGGTGGAGGGGGTGAAAGAGAGAGTTAGGTGAAGGGGAGGTAGAGTGCAGGAATAAGAAGAGTAAGATATAGGAGTAGGTGGTGGAGAGGGAGAAAGAAAGATAAAATGTGGGGTTAAAAAGGGAAAGAAAGGGTAGATTGTGGAGGGGTCTGAAAGAGAGATAACATGTGGGGTTAAAAGGGCAATATCAGAGTCAGTTGTGGAAGGGGCTGAAAGAGAGAAGACATGAGGTTAAATAGGGCAAGAAAGGAGTAGACTATGGAGGGGGCTGACAGAGAGATAACATGTGGGGTTAAAACAGGATAAGCAAGGGTGGATTGTGGATGGGATTGTGGGTAAAGGCAAGAAAGGGTGGAATGTGGAGGGGGCTGAAAGAGAAATAAGATGTGGGTTTAAACTAGAGAAAGAAAGGGTAGAATGTGGAGGGGGCTGAAAGAGAAATAAGATGTGGGGTTAAAAGGGAAAGAAAGGGTAGATTATGGGTGGGATTGTGGGAAAAGGCAAGAAAGGGTGGATTGTGGAGGGGGCTGAAAGAGAGATAACATATGGGGTTAAACAGGGAAACATCAGAGTCAGTTGTGGAGGGGGCTGAAAGAAAAGATATGAGGTTAAATAGGGCAAGATAGGAGTAGATTATGGAGGGGGCTGACAGAGGGATAACATGTAGGGTTAAAACAGGATAATAAAGGGTAGATTGTGGGTAAAGGCAATGAAGGGTGGATTGAGGAGGGGGCTGAAAGAGAGATAACATGTGGGGTTAAAAGGGGCAATATCAGAGTAAGTTGTGGGGGGGGGGGGGGGGGAGGTTGAAGGGTAGGTGTGATAGAGGCTATAAATATATCTATCTATCTATTTATCTATGTTCTGTTTTTATTATTATAATTAGGATAGACATTTATTTTAATCTCACATACTGTTTCTATAATAAACTAACGAGAGAGAGAGAGAGTATGTGACCATTCCAGTGTGACACAGATGCATAATATACAGCAGCTACCCAATCAAGATACACCCTATGACCATACACGTTTTTCAGCAAATGCGATAAATAATTCAGGTTGCCCAATAACCTGCCGTCACGATGTAAACAATCTCCAATGTGGCACAGTACTCTTATATAAAGCCGGTATCACACGAGAGCTTTTATAGTCAACATTCGATTATCAAAACATTTCCGGCAGCATTTCTGGACTATTTTACACTGGCATCGGAAACTAGACTGTTAATAGATGAACTTAGGTCACCGAAATATTGTAAATGTTGACCTCATAAGCTGCCAGACCAGTGTTGAGGATAAATGTTGCGGGAAAAAGCGCTCGTGTGATACCGGCTTAAGGTGGCGACACAAATGCAGGTGAAAGTCTGAGAGAGAGAGAGAGAGAGAGAGAGAGAGAGAGAGAGAGAGAGAGAGAGAGAGAGAGAGAGAGAGAGAGAGAGAGAGAGAGAGAGAGAGAGAGAGAGAGAGGTACAGTACACTCGGATACCATAGTCTCTAGCAGGGTTAAGGGACTCATAAGAATTCGTGGATCCCCTCCGTCTTTCTTTATGCAATTATACCTATCTGGATTGAATTTAGGATAGAACTTGCTTTTCATTAGGTAAACAATAAGAATTTTGGATAGAACTTGCTTTTCATTAGGTAAACAATAAGAATTTTGGATAGAACTTGCTTTTCATTAGGTAAACAATAAGAATTTTGGATATAACTTGCTTTTCATTAGGTAAACAATAAGAATTTTGGATAGAACTTGCTTTTCATTAGGTAAATAAGAATTTTGGATAGAACTTGCTTTTCATTAGGTAAATAAGAATTTTGGATAGAACTTGCTTTTCATTAGGTAAACAATAAGAATTTTGGATAGAACTTGCTTTTCATTAGGTAAACAATAAGAATTTTGGATAGAACTTGCTTTTCATTAGGTAAACAATAAGAATTTTGGATAGAACTTGCTTTTCATTAGGTAAACAATAAGAATTTTGGATAGAACTTGCTTTTCATTAGGTAAACAATAAGAATTTTGGATAGAACTTGCTTTTCATTAGGTAAACAATAAGAATTTTGGATAGAACTTGCTTTTCATTAGGTAAACAAAGAATTTTGGATAGAACTTGCTTTTCATTAGGTAAACAATAAGAATTTTGGATAGAACTTGCTTTTCATTAGGTAAACAATAAGAATTTTGGATAGAACTTGCTTTTCATTAGGTAGTACCGGTATATATAGTTTTGTAGTTGATGTACAGCTAATTCTATTCATAAATTCGGTTCCAGAGATATACTTCCATAATTAGAAATAGATGCAGTCCACGAATATTTATACGTGAGCTAGAGACTATGGCATCCGAGTGTACATAATAGGTAAAGGGTTAGGTACCGTACCGGTAGTCAACTCGCAGGGGGTCAAACCGGAGCAAATTTTGTTTGAAGACTTGAATGACTATGAGAAGGCATACAAGATAAATAACATGGCATAGCATCGTATTGACCATTTTATCACTTTCAAAGACCTAATGTGAATTATAAACCATGATTTTACCCTTGCATATTCAATAACAAAGACTAAACAGAATAGACTCGGCTTTATTTTGACACCCTGTAAGTGGAGGTAGTGGAGAATAAAGACCCTAGAGGGCCTAGAGTAACATAGAATGGCCCACTACCGCCCTATTGGTACACTCGGATACCATAGTCTCTAGCCCACCCCACTCTGGCACGAGGTGAGGCCAGGACCCTTTCTGGACGGTGGCCCACAGTGATAGTTACGGATGGGGTTTGGGAGAGAGAGAAACGCACACACAAACACAGCGTGAAGCATTTGGGACAGGATTGGAAGTCTTCAAATGCTTCACACTGTGCTCGTTTGTGTGTTGCCCTCTCTCTCAAATCCCACCCCTCACCATCACTGTGGGCCGCCATCCAGAAAGGGTCCTGGCTTCACCCTTTGCTAGAGTGGGGTGGGCTAGAGACTATGGACTATATGGTTTTTAGTTTCTTCCCTAGACCTCCATCAAGCTTAAACAAAAAACACACCCAAGACTATAGGTTATAGTTTTACATTTGTCAATAGAAATAAGCCGGTTTCTCTTAAATTACAGGTTCGCTATCGCTCGCTAAGAAAAAAAGCAACACCTAAATTAAATATATTTAGAGTATAGTGTAAGAAGGATCTGTGTCAGTAAAAATTGTTAGGTGAGATAGTTAGACGCCGGTTCATTGCTGGAGGCCCTTTTTAAACTGAATAAAATCGTCGAATAGTAGCCAGAATAAAGTAAAAAAAACGTCACCAGTACAGAAGGGGAATTTTACAAAAGTTTCCTAGTTCAGCTACCACTTCCTCTCGCGCCACTTGTCTTCCACCACCACCACCACCTCCACCATCACTACCACCTCCACTACTATCACCACCACCATCATCATCATCACCACCACCACCATCATCATCATCATCATCACCACCACCACTTACACCATCACCACCACCATCACTACTTACACCACCACCACCACCCAAGTTACTTTCTCTTTCTATCCGGTCCTTACGTGTACAGTCGCTTATATACAATTGTGGACCGCCAAGTTTTGTTTTTAAGCAGTTATCAATAAGTACCGGTATCTAGATTGATTCTGGATGGAATTTTCTTTTAAATGAACAATAACTATTATTTTGTAGTTAATATACAGAGAATATACAGTCATAGTTTCGTTTCTAATGATAATACTTCCACAATTAGAACACCTTATGTAACGTCGACATGTGTTTTATATTTTATTTGGCTACTACTAATCGATTGTATTCAGTTTAGGACAGATCTTTAGTAGCAATAATAAGGCTTTGAACTATCTCAATCAACCCTTTTAACCCCTTCTGTACCGATGATGTACTTTTCATTATATTCTGGCAGCTATTAGACGATCTTGTTCAGCTTAGGATGGATGCCTACTCAATAAAAGGCTTCAGACTGTCTCAATTAATCTTTTTAGCTACCATATATCCTTTCTAAACTTAATAAAATCGTCTAAATGTAGCTGAAATCAAATAACAAAAACGTCGCAGATACAGAAGGGGTTAACTACGACAGATCCTTCCCAAGCTGCATATAATCGTCTAATTATAGCTAGAATGAAATATAACAGACGTCGCTGGTACAGAAAGGGTTAAGCTTCATAAAATCGTCTAAACGTAGCTGAAATGAAATTAAGGGAGCCCACCTCACTTGTTTCCTCTTTCTCTACCTCTCTCTTTGGCTGTATCCATTCTGCCTCATTCAGCCTATTGGTTTAAGACGTTTACCCCCATCCAGGTGTTAATATTTTCCTGACGAGAGGTAGCGAGCCAGCATATATATATTTTTGTTTTGTCAGCAAGCTAAGTTTGTACATTTTTCGATAGAATAATGTCTCCGGCGAAGCCGGATTTCTCCATACAATGCTGGCTCGCTATCGCTCGCCAGGAACAAATCGACACCTGGATGGGGATAAACGTCTTAAAACAGTTGGCTGAATGGGGCCGAATGGATACAAGCCAGGGAAAGAGAGAAAAGGAGAGAGAAAAAAACGGTGACCCCCCCCTTAAATAGACGTCACTGGTACTGTAACTTGCAGGGTGTCAAACTAAAACCAAATCCATTAATTTGTGTCTAAATTATTATATATGGCAAGACAAAAAATTTGAAAGTTAAAAAAAAAAAAAAAAAAAAAAAAAAAAAAAAAAATGGGGAATGGGCCTGAGAAAATAGATATATACGGTAGATAGCCTAGATAGAAAATTGCCAAAACGATGTTATTTCATATTCATTTTCCCATATTCCTTGTTTATATTCGTTCAAGTACTTCCCCCCAAAATTGATCCGGTTTAACACCCTGACTGTAAGAAATAATATTTTGTTTTGTCAGGTGATAGAGGAAAGGTGGCTGATATTGTTAACCCCTTATGTACCAACGACGTCTTTTCAACGTAATTCTAGGTTCTATTAAACAATTTAATTCAGTTTAAAAAGGGTACCCAGCACTAAACAGGCTTCTAAATATCTCACTTAACCGATTTTACTACCACACATCCTTCTTAAACTGCACAAAATCGTCTAAATATAGTAAGAATACAATTTAAAAGACGTCGCCGGTACAGAAGGGGTTTATACGCAGGGGCGTACAGTAGCCTATATTAGACGTCATGCTCTTATCAATGTGTGTGTCTGATAAATAGTGACGGTATGTGAGAGAGAGAGTGTGTGTGAGAGAGAGAGAGAGAGAGAGAGTGTGTGTGTGTGTGTGTGTGTGTGTGTGTGTGTGTGTGTGTGTGTGTGTGAGAGAGTGAGTGAGTATGTGTGTGTGTGAGTTAGAGTGAGTGTGTGTGTGAGTGAGTGAGAGTGAGAAAGTGTGAGTGAGTGCGTGTGGGAGAGATAGATAGATAGATAGAGAGACAGTGTGAGTGAGGGTGTAGGGGGGAGAGAGAGAGAGTGTGTGTGTGTGAGAGAGAGAGAGAACAAAAAAAGAGGAGAGAGTGTGTGTATTACAGTAGTGTTAAAACTAAGAGATAATATCTAAAAGACCTTGAGGACCATTTCAGGTCAGACTAATCTAGAAAACAAACAGGAAAGAAATCGGGCTGAAATGGATGCGTATAAGACTCCAGCTAGCAACAGCATTATATTGGCTTTGAGATAATAGCCTACCCTGCGTCACCCTACGGAATTATAATGAAGGCACAAACCGAGGCTTTCACTTCTACCCAACGACCTTGCGAAAGTTGCTTGGGTGTTAAGGGGATGTTTTTATTGATTTGTTTATTTATTTATATATGTATTGATTATTTATTTTAATTTCCTCCCTAGACCACTATCAAGATAAAAAAAAAAATACAAAAAATACCACCAGGATCCCCATTACATAAAAATTTGTATATTTCGGTAGAAATCGGCTCCGAGCGAAGGCCGGGTCCTCGTAAATTGCAGACTAGCTATCGCATAAGGTGTGAAGCTAGAATAATATCCGATGGTCAATGTATATAATCGGTCAGTTGATAGTGATTATCACCTCCCATTCTGCCTTTCAACAAGGCGCTAATTACCAGATGTCTGTATGTAAACACATGTTCAAGCAATATTGCAGCCCTTGGGGCACCGACCAGAGCTTTAGATCTTTTAAAATATATACCAATGATTTACAAATACCTGCACATTATACACTTAATGTCTTTTCTACAAACAAGATCAAGCGAATTTGCTGTCACTGAAGTACATTGAAGGCAAAGTGACGTAGGCTGTTCAGCGTTCAGAGTAAGAGAAACATTTACTTCTCTAGAATAAAGTACACCAAGATCACCACTGTGTTTTTGGCGCGGGGCTGTGAATGAGCGGAATTCCTTTGTGTGCCAGTAGGCTACCTCCACTGCTACACAATTAAGGGGAGATGGGTCGTTTGTCTGGTCCCCCTTCTTCCTCATGTTTAGCCCCATTAGTTTTCAGATACTAAGACGTCCGCCCCATTAATTTGTCGATTTTAAAACCTTTCGTTACATTTCTATATCAATATCAAGACCTTTCGTGCCATTTAGGTGTCGATTTTTCCTGGCTAGCTATAGCGAGCCTGTTATTTTAAGCTTCGGTCGAAATCTTTCTATCGAAATCTTTCTAATCTTTCTATCGAAAAAATTACAAATTTATCTTGAAGGGGGGTCTAAGGAGTGTTTTTTTAAGCTTGATGAAGGTCTAGCGAGAAAACTAAAAAATACATGAATATACAAATAAATAGACAACAAAAACACTGTCCCCTTAAATACACTTGCAGCCAGAAGAATTGTAGGCTATATGTTACACAATTAACTAGATATAAAAAACACAATATATTCAACAATCCGCGGTGTTAGTCATTACATAAGTCATGGGCGTATTATTAGAACTGTCATTGAACTAGATATAAACAAAACACAATATATTCAACAATCCACGGTGTTAGTCATTACATAAGTCATAAGGTTATGGCCTTGGAATTGCTCGGGGCCTTGGGGCTGTTCGGCCAGGCAGCTTGGGGAACAACAACAACAACAACAACATAAGTCATAAGGCGTACGGTATTATTAGAACTGTCATTAGCCTTACTTTGGACGGAGGTATGTGGCAACCATCCACCGACCTTGGCCTTGGATGATTCTGAAGTTTGGCATTACATTTTTTGTTTATCCCCACAGAGAATGCCAGGTAAAGTATTCTAATTATACACTATATATATATATATATACATTGAGTATATAATTATCACAAATACACGTGGGCCACTGAGAGATTAGAAACATATATATATATATATATATATATATATATATATATATATATATATATATATATATATATATATATATATATATATATATATACTGTATATATCATATTATTAAGATGCATGTGCGCATTTCAGGTTAACTTTTACGCGTAGGCTTAATTGTATGTGGTAACCCATAAGTTTCGAATCCCGGGACGATCACATTCTTTCATTAATTTCATTGGGTGGTGTTTGGTGTTGGGAGTGAAATTAATAACAAAATAGATTATATTCAAATACTAGGAAAGTATTGCACCACATAATATAGGCTACAATACCACTACACACACATCAATTAAGAGTACCGGTATATAATGGGGATATTTGAAGTAATTATAATTATGTTCATGGATGCATGTGTACCGTAGATGAATTTAGAATGTGTATAGAATTTAGATGATTATTTTGTGTGCGTTTGTGTGTGAAGTAGAACAATTGGGGGTGGGGTGGAGAGGGGCATGTTGATAATGATAAGATTCGATTATTGGGTTAGACATATTATGTCCTCTTGTCTGGGTAAATGGCCTGGTGTGTGAGTTCGAATCCTCCTGACTGCTGATCTAGTTTATGAGATGGACTTTATAATCTGATAACGCCAGCCAGCAACGCAACAACAACAACAACAATGTGGGTTGTATACAAAGTGGAAATGTTCAGCGTACAAGGTAATCTATCTATAAAGTACCGATACAACAAGGACATAAAACACCCAGTAACCTATGTGTTGTGAGAAGAACAAAATAAATATCTAGAAAAAAAACTATAAAACAAGAACACAAAACACCCAGTAGCCTATAATGTGTTGTGACTAGAAAACAGACACAAAATTGGCAAAGGGAACAGTTCACGGAGAAAGTATTGTATATAGTTTTCTGTGTGGGCTACGAGGATTATAATGGTTCGTGCTAAGAACTTATATTCGCCAAGAGAAGAGTACAGTCGCACTAATAAGTGATTTCTCGGCACCATGTAGGCCTATGTTTTGATCAATAATTGGTATCAGCAATATCTAAGCTTCATTTCTTCATATCGAGTGAAATATATAAACATGTTCCTACACTTACCCACCCTATTCAACATCTGACAGACATTAATACAGCACAGGGTGGGCCAAACGTAATGACAGCTGGGATATGACTTATTAGCGCGACCGTACACAGACATAATAGTAAGCTGCTAAGCATTACGTTTGTGTCTGGGTCGCTAGAGAAGTTTGTGAGAGTACAGAGAGGATATCATGCAACCTACAAAGATAACTGAATGTTCAGTGCTGTACCATGTGCAGAGAGAGAGAGAGAGTAGTAGTAGGCTACGTATGTGTGTATAGGGGATCGTGTGCACAGTTCTGGACAATATTTACCGTACTGTATAGACTTATATTATTATGTGTTTTTCACCAACCAACTTCACCTCTAAACTCAATTAAATGAAATCAACAAATACATGTGGCAATCCAAGGACTCGAACCTAGGATACTCACATCGAAATTCCGCGCACTTATGCATTAGCCTACGCTATCAAGGCAGTTAAAGAAATATGCATGTCTGAAATGGGTTTCGAAATAATTAAGGTAGACCTATTTAATATGTAAGCCTAACCTACTTGCAATAATTCATACTTGGTTCGATTATCGATGAAAAAAGACATGAGGCTAATTAATTCACTTTCGTGCATATTGTCAGTATTAAGTAAACCCTCAACGCAATTAAATTGAAATGTGTATAAAAGAGGATATTAAAAGAGAAACTATTTGTGGGTAAATAGTTCATCCCGTGTTTGTGTGTATGTGTGCGAAGAAAGAATGTTGTGTTAGTGTGTGGGTGTTGTCAAGTAGGTGGTATAAGTAAAAAAGTGGCTTGTGTTCACTCATTTAATAAGAGGTACCGTAGTCCTCAAGATGCTTGAGCCCTAGGCTGACTCTAAACACAACTGGGTGGATGGTTCTTTTGTGGTTACTCCTAACATAATAATAACTGAATACAGAAGGTTGATAATAATAATAATAGAATAAGTGATAGTAATTAATATCTGTTAGCTAAGATAATTAATGAATAGCTAGCCTATATAACATTACAGGTGTGGATATGCGTGTGTTATATTGGTAGTGAACAACTGCGCGCAAGACCAATAGTAGGCTACTATTGGTAATATTGGTCACGGGTGCACGCATATATTTGTTATTGTGCATTATATTGATAGTTTTATACGTCTGTGGACATATTTTTATAGCGAGTGCGTGCTTGTTAGCCTGTGTGTGTGTGCCTGTACGGGTGGGTGGGTGTGTGTGTATGTGTGTGGAGTTCAGTGTATAAACTAGATCTCTGGCGCCTCCCAGATACACAAGCATGGAGAGAGAGAGAGAGAGAGAGAGAGAGAGAGAGAGAGAAGGGGGGTGGAGGGGTCAGGCACCTTGCTTTAATCTCTCCACCCACATAAACAAGCGTGACCTACTCCCATTAAAACTACAGCCCCCAACCTACTCATTTACAACGTCTTCTACCGAGTATTTACTACGTTTTATTTAATTGTAGTTTGTGTATTTTTTTTAGGTCGTGTGCGTGAGTGGTTTTTCCTGTAATCATTGTGTCTGTGCGTGCGTGCGCATGTGTGTTTTTTTTTTAGGTAATGCATGTGTATGTGTGTGGTTTTCTTGAGTTGTGTGTGTGTGTGTGTGTGTGTGTGTGTGTGTGTGTGTGTGTGTGTACTCACCTAATTGTACTCACCTAATTGTAGTATACAGGATTTGAGCCTAAGCTCGTGTTGTCCTGTCTCTCTCTCTACATTTATCCAATTTTGCTTTAAAAGTTTGGATATTTCTTGCTCCCACCACCTCCCCATCCAACTTATTCCAACACTCAATGCTTCTATACGGGAAGCTGAACTTTCTTACATCAGACTTACATATAACTTTCCTCAACTTACAATCATGACCCCTGGTTCTTCCCTCGTCCCTCACCACAAAATCTCCCTTGTCGATCTTCTCAAAACCTTTCACACACTTAAACATCATGATCATGTCACCTCTCTCTCTCCTCTCCCTCAGCGTTGGCAGCTTTAGCCTCTCCAATCTCTCCTCATAAGGCAGGTCTCTAAGGCTAGCTATCATCTTAGTGGCAACTCTCTGAACTCTTTCCAGTTTTTTATTATGTTTTATAAGGTGTGGAGACCACACCACTGCTGCATACTCCAGTCTTGGTCGTATTATTGTCCCTATTATTTTTGCTAACATCTCTTCATCTAAATAATTCAGAGCTATTCTCATGTTAGTCAACACTGCATAGGTTTCACCAGTTATTTTATTTATATGCTGTTCAGGTGACAAGCTGTCTGCCACAACTACCCCTAGGTCTTTTGCTTTCACAGCTTTACTAATTATTTCATCTCCTATTTTATATCCCAAAGGTCTATATTTACTTTTTCCCATCTCAAGAACCTGACACATACTCGTGTTGAATTCCATTTTCCAAGTTTGACTCCACTCATATAACTTATCTAGGTCTCTCTGTAATTCTTCACAACTACTCCTACTTGTAATATGCTTCATTAATTTTGCATCATCAGCAAACATAGATATATATGAGCCTATTCCCATTTGAAGGTCGTTGATGAAAACCAAAAACATGATTGGGGCCAACACCGATCCTTGAGGCACTCCGCTTTTTACCCTTTTCCACGAGGAGAACTTTCCTTTTATTACTGTTCGCATTTCCCTCCCAATTAAATCGTTTTCCATCCACTTTAATAATACTCCCTCAACCCGCCCCACAGTCCTGAGCTTCCACAACAATCTCTTATGAGGCACCTTATCAAATGCCTTCTTGAAATCTAAGTATATACAATCTACCCACCCCTCCCTCCCTTGTACAATGTCAATTACCCTATCATAGTAACCCAACAAATTTGTGGTACACGAATGACCTTTTCTGAACCCGAACTGCTTGCTTGAAATTATTATGTGTGTGTGTGTGTGTGTGTGTGTGTGTGTGTTTGGTTCTCTCAAGTTGTGTGTGTGTGATTGTGTATGGTTTTCTTGAGTTGTGTGTGTGTGTGTTTGGTTCTCTCAAGTTGTGTGTGTGTGTGATTGTGTATGGTTTGCTTGAGTTGTTTGTGTGTGTGTGTGTGTGTGTGTGTGTGTGTGTTTGGTTCTCTCAAGTTGTGTGTGTGTGTGTGTTTGGTTCTCTCAAGTTGTGTGTGTGTGTGTGTTTGGTTTTCTCAAGTTGTGTGTGTGTGATTGTGTATGGTTTTCTTGAGTTGTGTGCGCGTGTGGTTCTCTCGAGTAATGTGTGTGTGTGTGTGTGTGTGTGTGTGGGGGGGGGGGGGGGGTATTCTCGAGTTATATGAGTGTTCGCATGTGTGTGTGTCTGTGTGAATGAGCTTGAGAACAAACACATGGGTTTCATCCGGGTACTTGCATTACCGGTATCTTATATACTGTAATTATACTAACACGCAGCCATGCGGCCCTATTTAATCAGCTTGATACGCGTAACCTTTTCAGTACTGGTGACGTCCTTTTCATTATATTCTGGCAACTATTGGACGACTCTATTCAGCCTAAGAAGGATGTCTAACAATTAAAACACTACAGACCATCTGATCCATTTCAATTAGCCTAATCCTTTTACCTACTATACATCTTTCCTAAGTTTCATAAAATCGTCTAAATGCTGCTGAAATTAAAACAAAGGGACGTCACCGGTACTGCAGGGAATTAGGGTTAAGATAACGCAGCAGCCGTAAGATAATACAAGAAACAATGTCTTCCTTTGTGTTCTTCTTTTATTAATTCGTGTGTTGACTAGCCTATATTATATCGGTCATACTTATAGTGTATCCTGTAAGCAATATGTATTAATCTCATATGTACTAGTATTGAGGTATTGGTGTCAAGGAAATCACTTTGATAGAAGTAGGCTACAGAACTAATCATGTAGGCCTATTTCAATTGCTGGTATTACTAAAGTTTGAGTATAAACTTCAAACATTCACCATCTAATATAGTTTGTGTACCGTACCGGTACTTAATTTTGTTATAATTCATTATAATTGTTTTGTTTTTGTTTATGGTAACCCCTTCTGTACCGGTGCCGTCCTCTATTATATTCTGGCAACAATTAGACGGATTTCCTTAGCTTAGGAAGGACGTCTACTCTATCAAAAGGCTACAGACTATCGCAATTAGTCATCTTAACTTCAGTCATATATACTTCCTAAGCTTCATAAAATCGTGTAAATGTAGCTGAAATCAAATACAAAAGACCGCGCCGGTATGGAAGGGGTTAAGAGTCTCATCCAATATATTAATTTGTGTATTATATAATTATTGTGTAGTTTGCATTATTTCAGTTGTATTTCGTGTTTAGAGCCCAAGTTCCGTGAAGGAGAGGCGAGCGATAAGGCCATTTAATTAATAGCCACGTTCAACCCACTCCCAGCTGATAAATATTGGACAAAAATACATATTTTGTATATATTTATATTTGATAGTGACAGATAACTTGAAAGTAAAGATGATAATAGGGTTGGGTGGTGGCTGATAACTACCGTGTTTGATGGAGGAGCAATAAAAGCCACGGTAGCCTTGTCCGTTCCATCGTCATTCAGGTGTGACACAGGGACAAGTGGCTTAATTCTCCAATTTTGGTAATGCACAATATAAAAAAAAAAAAAAAAAAAATGGGGCATGGTGTGAAACAAGCTGTGGCAAAATATCATACTGATCCAACTGTTTGTTCACAAGTTATTCCCGAAAAACGATGTAACACGACCTCTGAAACCCATAGTAGACTTGGTTTAATTTCATTTGACGGTAAATTGGATATCTTAGCTGCTGATTTCTCGGTACTTAATAAAGGAAATATATGAAACTACTGTCTTTGCATCCTATTAAGACGAATTTTATATAATTAGCAATATATTTCACAACAAAAACTTCAAATTAACTGAAAAATCTTGATGGGAACTTTGGAATTTACCGTCAGCTGAAAAAGAAACAGTATGCCTATAGACTACAAAACCTCCATGAGGATTATAGTTATATATATATGTGTGAGGTGAAGTTGAACGGTCAGGCTATGGAGATTGTCAGCTCACATAAGTATCTGGGCAGTGTGTTGAGTAAAGATGGGACTATGGATGCAGAAGTGCGGGAGAGGGTGCAACAGGGGAAGAGGGTTGTAGGAACGTTGAAAGCAGTAACAAGAAATAGTGGTCAGTATGGAATTGAAGAAGTCCTTGCATGGCAGTGTGGTAATCCCGACACTAACTTACGGAAGCAAAGCATGGACGTTCGGGAAGAGACTCAGACCAAGAGTGAGAGCAGTGGAAATGAATTACTTAAGGAGTGCGTGCGGAGTTACATGGAGGGATAGACAGACTAATGAGGAAGTAAAAAGGAGGTGTAGTGTGGAGGTAGGTGTGCTGGAAAGTGTGAAAAGGAACAACTTGAGATGGTTCGGCCATATGGAACGTATGGAAAGCGAGAGAATGACTAAGGGTGATGAGAGCAACCTTGATGAGAGCGAGATGGAGGGACAGAGAGGGAGAGGTAGACCGAATGAGAGGTGGAAGGATGGAGTGAGGAAGTACATGAACGAAGGCGGTGCTGGTTGGGGGGAGGGGCGTCGACTGACTGGGGACAGAGGTGCATGGGGGCGGTTCGTTCGTGGCCACCCCTTCGGGGATCACGGCGTCAGGCGATAGATAGATATATATGAATCTTTATGATACAATATTGCATTGGACATTTGTTAGGCCTAAATAATATTGATGAGCATCCAGCCACACGCAATGTAGGCTATATTGTAGCCTATATACAATATTGCACTCGCTATAGGCAGTTATGCCTTTTGCCTCCCTCAATCACATAGAAAAAAAAAAATATATAGCCTAATTGTCATTTACACTGGTGGCTCAAAATAATTGGTCAATATACTGCATTTGACAAAGCAATCTATTTATGACCTATTTATCTTGCTTGCCAACAAGGTACAGATACACAGTATCCCAGAGTACTAGAAGTTGCAAAGGGCTCACAGATATTTATAACTTTGTTGGTACCGTACAGTCAACACACGAGTTTTAGTTTTAAGGCGTGCCCTGACATTTAATTCAGTGGCGAGCTTAAACATCTTGCACCCGCCAGGGCCCAGGCGACAGCGTGTTTTTATTGGTAGCCTAGGCTATAATTATAATAACAATTGGCTAAGTAGGCTAGGCTATAAGCATGCATCACATTACATAATAGCCTACTGAAGCGTCACAATCTTCAAGATATGATCATCATTTCAAATTTTGTTATTTTCGATAAACTGGAATGTTAATTGTAGGCTACAGTAGACAGGAATAGGATTTACTATTGTTTACATACTACATATTTAGTTACTGTAAGCTATACAGTAAACGTTCTTCATGGGGCTATGCTGGGGCTATGCTGCGCCTATGCAGGATTGTACACAAAATATATCAATAGGAAATAGGCCTAGGTCTAATCCAAGAAAACTCACCTGTTCCAACGAAAACTGGTGAATGCTTTCGTGTGTCTGTAGGTGAGGATATACGTCAGTGATCTCCGATATGGGCGTGGTGGTGGCGGGGGTGGCTGGTGGGGCCTGTGCGAGATTTGTAGCGGCTGTAGAGGAAGACCTTAGAGAAGACGGCAGAAGGGGTCCTCTGCTGCAGAAGGGACGCGGCGACGACCCTGCATGTTGCACCGCCTTGGCCAGTAAGCGCACTGTCGCTGTTGGTGCCATTATGAACTAAATACTTAAGCCACTCACTATATAATTACTTCCATGTGGTATACAACCAACTTGTATCCGTCTGTTACGTTTAAATAATGCAAGGGTTCAAAAAGTTAAAAGTCGTGTATTCATTACGGATCCTCACGACTTCCTCCCTCCGCCAGACATATGAGAATACTGAGTAGCCTAGCAAGGGAATCAGTGAGTACTAACTACGGAGTTACCAGTCAGCTGTGTCACAATTGTTTCATGGAAATATCCACCTAGGGTCAGTAGTAAGAAGGATGAAAATCGTATACTCTGGCGTTGTTTACGTATAGCGTCGAAGGGGTTGACCAATCAGAGCGGCTGTTCAGTTGCCGCCCCTTGCATCGGGGTCTACAATTGGCTACAAGTGCAACAGGTACTAGAACACGACTTAATCACAAAAAACACTCACCGTTGACTGTAAACTAGCATTAATGTTTAGTTCTTAGTTTCTAACAAATTATCATAGCCACAACTTCCTGCCAAGAGCGTTAATAAGGGTGTGGATGTGTGACTGTGAGTGTCGCCAGTGTCGTGCTAGATGAGCCAACAACTTTCCCTTCACCCCTTCTAGTGTTGCCAATTTAGCCACTTTCCCGCTAGATCTAGAGGTATTTACTTCCATCTAGATTCTAGAGGCTACTTTTTACATCTAGCAACACGAGTTCTAGCAATATTCTAGATATTTGAGTAGTATTAGAGCGATATTACAAAGATCGTGGCAATATTCTAGCGATTGTAGGCATTTATTTACAATCTAGCGGACTTTATTTGGTAACCCTGCTCGCCAGGTGAACCACTCTCCTGCATACCTTATCTCTTACTCTTATAATACTATCAAGTTTTTGTTGTTGTTCGGAGTCATTGCTCTCTTGATCATGTTTACGATGTGCTAGTTCGAAAAGTCATCGATACACATATTATTGTGGATAATCGATAATCATTACTGGCAATGAATACAGTACAAATAAGGTAGCCTACAAGTTAGTCTATATGCGCGATAAAGTGTTAACAATTAAGTAAAAACTAATATTGGAGAAAGTGTTGAAGTTAAAATTAATATACACAATAATCTTCATAACAAGATCCCATAGGATTGTCAATGTTTGTCTGGATTGAATTGTATTATCATAATTGCTTGATTATATTATGTCCTGTTCGTGGTGTAGGCTACTAAATGCATTTATATCCGCTTCAATAGATTGATGACATGTTGTTATATATATAATTCATTGAACCAAAAGGACCAATGTTGTGTACTTAAATAGTTAATTCCCAGCACCACCTCGATT
The DNA here is from genome assembly GCA_032716605.1 of Paralithodes platypus. Taxonomy (NCBI): domain Eukaryota; kingdom Metazoa; phylum Arthropoda; class Malacostraca; order Decapoda; family Lithodidae; genus Paralithodes; species Paralithodes platypus. The sequence goes on from CM064567.1 coordinate 7,171,783, forward strand.
TATCACATGGCAGTGTAGCCTACAATCGGCACCAATTATGTGTTGATCAATAATTGGTATCATCAATATTTACAATAATTTATTCTTTTCGAGTGAGACATACAAACATGTTCCTACACTTACTCACCCAATTCAACATCTTACAGACATTAATACAGTACAGAGCGAGCCAAACGTAATGACAGCTGATCATGACTTATTAGCGCGACCGTACAATGCCAGAAACCCCTGTGTAGGCCTACAGTGGTTCTATAAGGGAAGATAGGCCATTTTGTCTGGGCCCCCTTCTCCCTCATGCTTATCCCCATTAGTTTTCCGATTATATGACGTTAGACCCATTGGTTTTGGCGATTTTAAGATTTTAGCCCCATTTATTTGTCAATATTAAGACCTTTTGTGCCATTTAGGTGTCGATTTTTTCCTGGCGAGCGATAGCGATCCTGTAATTTTATGAAGATTCGGCCTTCGGCCGTTAAATTTTGTCTACCGAAAAATGTACAAATTAACTTGAAGGGAGACCTAGGGGGTGTATTTTTAAGCTTGATGGAGGTCTAGGGAGGAAACTAGAAAAATCATGAATAATGAAAAACAACCAAAATATAAACAATCCCCCCTTAATCCATCAAGAGGCACAAGCTAAACCCATTAAAAAAAAAAAAAAAAAAAAAAAAATGAACATAATTGTAGACCATAAACGATTTTAGCACTTAAAACTGTTGGAAAGCAAAACAAACAGAATTAACGATGATAACGAGAAACCGGTTAACCCCTTCTGAACCGGCGACCTCTTTCTAATTTCTCCTAGCTATATTTAGACAATGTTGTGCAGTTTAAGAAGGATTTGTGGTAGTAAAAAGGGTCAAGTGTGATAGTTCGAAGCCTGTTAATTATTGGAGGCCCCTTTTAAACTGAATAAAATTGTCTAATAGTAGCCAGAATAAAATGAAAAAGATGTCGCCGGTACAGAAGGGGTTAAGTGTTGTATTCAGCAAGAAATCACGAGGGGTGATAGGTGATCACAGGTGTGTTAGGTATACCACAGGTGTTTCATATTGGAGGTAGGAACGAGTGCCGATTCAGGTCAACAGGTGTTAGATTCGCTGTAAGTAGGCGATAAATCATGACCTCTAACCTCTGTAACTACAAAACGACTAGAGTAATCGAGCTAATATTTCTACCATTTGGTTAGAGTCAGTCAAGGAATAGATGTGGAAATTTACAGCCAATTTGCTCTGGCCCTTTTTGAGTTACAGAGGATAGAGGTCATGATTTCTCGCCTACTTACAGCGAATAGATATCTCGTAGTGATAGTGTGCTGTACAGATATGTGGTTCCCTTTGAATGCGAAGTGTAGTAGTGGATTTTGTCGTCAACTAAAAGGCCTATTCGCATTTCAACCTGTCCTATTATTAGCCCTCTCTGTATCAGCGACGTCTATTATATTTGATTTCAGCTTCATTTATAGACAGTCAGGAAGGGTATAAAGTAGCCAAAAGGATGAATTGAAATAGTTTGTAGCCTTGACGTCCTTCCTAAGCTCACTAAAATCGTCTAATAGATGCCAGAATACAATGAAAAGGGCGTCACCGGTATTGTATGGGCTAAGAATGACATTAGTGGAGAAGTACCCGTAAAATGAATGTAGAAATATTAAGCCAACAACAGCAGTATTTCACATTAGGTTGGATTGTTTTAGCCAATTACAATTACAATATATATATATATATATATATATATATACCGGTATATATATATATATATATTTTTGTTTTTTCCTTTTTTATAGACGCCGTAATTCCTAAGAATGGCCATGACCAGTAGGCGTTTGTCACAAAATGCTAGGTCAAGTTGCCTGGGCTTGACATCTGTCTTGATAGCGAAATGCATAAATGCACAGAATTTCGGTGCGAGTATCCTAGGTTTGAGTCCTTGGAGTGGCACATGTATTTGTTGATTTCATTAATTGAGTTTAGAAATAAAGTTGGTTGGTGAAAAAATATGAATCTACCAATAACATTTTAACAGTGTGGGCTCGATCCGCCGACCCTTTGATCAGCAGCCGACACTCCACTGACTATGCCACGGCTATTATTGTTCAGTAAATACTGAGTTCCACGACTACATCGTGTCATCATTCCTATAGTCTGTTCATTGTAACGAGTCCAGCTATTATGACCCCTAGCCTCTTGCAACTCAGTGTGATCTGTATCCATTATTAAGGGGAGACTTTTAGCCTGTTCCCTAGAACTCCATCAAGCTTAAAATTACAGTACAACCCCAAGACCCCCTTTCAAGATAAATTAGTACATTTTTCGGTAGAAAAATGTCCCGGCCAAAGGCCGATTCCCCTTAAATTACAGGCTCGCGAAGAAAAAAATTGACATCTAAATGGCGCGAAAGGTCTAAAATTAACAGAAATTAGGCGAAAGTTCTTAAAATTGCCAAACTAATGGGGGGAATATCTTAAAATTTCAAAAGCAATGGGGCTAAACATGAGGGAGAAAGGGGTAAACAAAAATCCCTCAAGTGGACATCTCGCCTTAACTTGTTGACTCTTCCCAAATGTTAGAAATATCAGCTTGATTGCTCTAGTTCTCTTTAAGTGGCTTTAGGCTACACTCCACAAACACACTTGTGACTTCTTACAGACCTCATGCAAAACGTTTTTGATGGCATCAATTCAGCTAGGCCAGCGCACAAAACACTTCTCGTTACAACTGACAAATAAAGCTTTTGATGCCATTCCCCGCCACAACTTTACAAATACATTTTTCAACACAAACATGCACGGCGGGTGCCCAACCCCGAAAAGGGTTGAAATAGGGGAGCTATCCCACCGCCAAAGGCGGCTTTCTAGGGCCTTTCCTAGCTGATGCTGAGAGGATTGGGTTCTAGTCATGTGGTGATGGGCTGGTCTATCAGAGTGAGAACTGAGCAATCTCTGCCATACCCATAGCTTACTCTGACTGTTCCTTTAACTTATATATTTTCTAGATCTCAAGTGACGGCGTCTCTAACGTGGATTGACCTCCCAATCTACCAAGATTGGAAGCCAAAGCGTCACATTTTTCCCTTGCCCCTCAACTTTCTCTTCATAATTGCTGAGGGACACAGGGCCCTGGGTGAGGCTTTGGTTTCCCGGGCATTTCCGCACCCTCCTCAGCTCCCCGCCATGGAGAGGCTTCGGTCACCCAGGCTTTATTGTGGTCGGCGGGGAGGGTTCTGTGGGGGCGCTCGGTTATGGCCTTGGCCTTGCTCGGGGCCTTGGGGCTGTTCGGCCAGGCAGCTTTGGGAACAACAACAACAACAACAACACAAACATGCACAATAACACAAGATGGCTGGCCAACTATCTAGCAGGCAGATGTGCTCATGTAACATTTGCTGGTCAGTCATTGAACACCAGAAATGTCACAAACCTGAGTCCCTCAAGGATCCGCCTTGTCACCAACACTCTTCAACCTATACATGCCCGACCTACCCATACCCCACACACCCCAGAAACACACAGCCACTTACGCAGACGACATAATGGTGATAACACTCACATGTACACATCGAGACGCAAACACAGCCGCACAACTCCTTCAATCGTACCTCAACACACTAGACGACTGGTTCACCACAAACAGACTCAAACTAGCCTCAACCAAATCTACAAACTGGACAGCAGAACACGGCCATATCCCTCACCTTAAACAACATCCCCATAAAACACACACACACACATACTCCTTGGTGTAACATACTATACATCAATATAATTTAAATTAAAATGTAAAACTTGCAAACTAAACAAACCAAAATTGGGACAAGGACAATATAAAGTCAAATTAAATTATCAAAATCGCTATGTGGAAACAACGCTTACTAAAATGAAAATTATTAAATAAAAGAACACAATCCACCACATAGGGTGTACATCACTACATGAGCAAGTTAATCTGTTTCCCAAGCAAACCAATCGCACATATAACAACGCACTATCGTCACGTTAAAGGAAGTAGTCAAGTTTGGGAAGTCCGGGACGTTCTGGCAAATTTTACTAAACTCTGCATGAATAAAGAAACTACATGTTAAATGTCAAAATATTATTTAAAATCAAATTTGCAACATGACAAGACATTAACAATAGTAAAAAATACAAATATTGATAAGATATCTATAATACTTTTAAATAATATATAAAATACAGTACAGCACTCACTAACGATAGTGCTATCGGGTAGGTACCTGTAAGCATAGCATGCCTCAAGTGACCCCTATCAATAACTACCCTACAAATAACCTACATTTATAGCACAAATAAACTAAGGAAATCGCAAAAGTAAGCAATTGATACTATCGACAATGAATACATATAATATAAAGAGAAATAATTGCAAAATATGAAGTAACAACAGATTTAAACAAAGAGTACTCTTTTAACAAGAACAATAAATTTAAAAAATCATCAATATTAATAATAATAATAATAATAATACTGTAATAGAAAAAGAAAAAGATAAACAATAAATACAGACAAAAAGTAAGCAGAGGTTATACAAGAAACTTCAAGTTAAAAATGCTTGATTAAAATTATTGATGTCAAATTTTAGAATACAGTCACAATAATTGACCCTAAAAAGATTAAATTTATGGAACAATTTACTTGCCTCAAAACCTCTGTCCACTAAGAGTCTGTATAGTAACCTAGCTCTATCCCAAAAGTCATCTACTTTAGTGCAGATTTTACAAAATCTTATTAATTGGGAATAAAAACAGTTATAAGTTATTTTACTATCGATATTACTACTAGGGAAAGGAAAGTTTATTACGTTAAAATTAAAATCATCAACTTTGTGATATACTTTAAGTATGCACTGTTCATTAACAATCTCTATATTTATATCAAGAAAATTTTCAACTTTATAATTTACGTTACATTGTGTGAGGGGAATAGAATTAGGGTAAATAAGTTTAGCAACTTGATTAAAATTTAACAAATTGCAAACAAGAATATCATCAATATATCTACTATTATTACTTAACAGTTTAGCAAGTGCTAATTTTTCTGGAATTTTATTTTTCTTGCTACTGTCAACTAAGTCTTTTATATATTTAAATTCTAAAGCAAGCAAGAATAAGTCTGCAATTAAAGGGCTAGCATTTCCACCCATAGGAATTCCTAATATGTTTGACATAACATATTACAAGCATCAAAATCAAACTGACACCAAGACTAAATGCCCTCAAGTCACTTGCCCATACCACATTCGAATATAACGAAGAAACTACCACCACAGTATACAAACAATATACTGTATACATTCATTGATGGAATATGCTAGCCTTACTTGGGCTTCAAACCTCACTGAAACATATCACAACACTCTACAGACTATACAGAAGAAAGACCTCAAAATAATGAATGGCTGCACAGTTACCACATCTACAGACCTCCTACACCAGGAAACCAAACTCCTCAAAATAAAGGACCACCTTGATATGAGACGCACACAAATTATTGCTGCTGCCTCCACAAACCAACACCATCCACTACACTACATGGTAGAACATCCACACACACTAAGAAACGTAAAAAAAACACCTAGCACTCGTTATCATACACAAATATTGTCTTCACTCCCTCTTTGCCCACCCAAAGCCAGCCTCCAGAGGTTTATCCATACTCAAATCACCCACCGATCCATCAAGTCATTCCAAGACAACACTCAGCTACATGCACGGCCCCCTGAAGTCCATCCCTCAGAAACCCTCCTTTCCTGTGAGGACAGAGCTCACCTGACTAGGCTGCAATGTGGGCACCATCCAGCCCTTCTGAGTTATCAGAAGAGGCTGGATGACTCCATCCAAGATACCTGTCCAGGCTGTAACACAACACTGCATACTATCAAACACATTATGGAAGACTGCATAGCACGCAACCATTTACACCAACAACATATTATACATTCCTTGAGAGCCTTGTGGGAAAACCTGGTCTCGGTCGTGTCCTTCCTTGGGAGCTTGGGGCTGTTCGGCCAGACAGCCTAGAGAACGACTACTACTACTACTACAGGAACAATGGTTGCTTCAAGAACACTGCTGCTTCAGGAAAACTGCAACTTCAGACTTTCAGGAAAATGAGGGGCTGGGGCGGTGGTCATTGCGACCAGAGGTCTGCTAGGGGTGATGGTCTGAGTCGTGACGACCAGATGTGTGCTACTACAGGAACAACTGCTGCTTCAGGAACAAGGTTTTCAGGAACGATGACTGCTACTACAGGAACAAACGGGCATGATGACTGCTACTACATGAACAAATAGTGATGACTGCTACTACAGGAACAATTGCTGCTTCAGGAATAAATCTTCTTGAGGAATGATGGCTTCAGGCTTCAGTTTCCTCTCCTGTCACGAGGCAAACCCTCTCGCTAAGCTTGGAGAGTTCTGGGTAGTTCCTCCTCCTACTGCCTACTGAGTTGTTCAAAGCAGTCTTCAGGTTGTCACAGGAGAATAAGGTTCTCAGTTGCATTAGCTCAGGGCACTCTAGGAGCAGTTTAATTCCTGTGGTAGGGGTGGCAGGCTAGTCTGGCTAGAGGGAGTCTTTGTACATTTCTCTTTCTCAGAAGTAGGGTTGTCAGCACTTGGTCTATCATTCATCTTATTCAGATGTTTCAGTAGGTTGCCTATGCCTTCTATCAGCTAGAAGGTTGCCAGGGAAGGGGGTTGGAGTGAAAGAGAGGTTTAAACTTGTGGCAATTCTAGGATCCTGTGGACTTCTGTAGTGGATTCCGTGCCTAATAAGGTCCAGGCCTGAATTGAGAGGCCTTTCTGGCACAGTGGGTTGGATCAATCATGCGTCAAGATTTGGTCCACTGTTTCTCTCTTGATCCAGGTCCCTGTTGATGGTTGATGGCTGTATTTGATCCCAGATCTGGGCATTCTCTGGGCTGAGTCTGGGGAAGGTCTGGAGAGTAATGCTGTCTGGGCCGGCCAATCAGGAGTCGTGGTTGGGGCGTAGGGGCTTCCACCCTCAGCTGCATGAGGGGTACAGATGCTGGGGAGGTCCTTGGGCGGTTGTTCTCCTTCATATACCACGCCACCATATACCTCACCATAGTTTGGAAGGATATCCAGTACATCGTTGACTTAATCTGGGGTGTGGCCTACGGTGTGGCCTGTGGTGCCTGAGATTTCTTGAGATCTTGCTTATCAATAACTTAAGATAGCTTAGTATTCTTGAGTAGGAGTAAAGTTTTGACGTTGCAGGCAAGGAACATGCTGATAATTCACTGGTTTGTTATGCCTCTCATCTCGCCTTATGACTTTTTTTAATATACTGGCCCAGGACCGCATGCAACCCATAGATCATGCCTGCACCCCCAGCACTTAGCAGTTTTCCAGAAATGCCAGACATTGCTCTTTATAATATCCACAGCCTCCTTTACTCTGCAAGAGCCATCCACACCCCTGACCACCTCCTTAGGGACTGTCACCATGTTTGGGCACCACTCTAACAAGGTCATACACCAAGGTTCGCTGAGCCCTCCATAACAGGACACTTTCCATGCCAGGTATGATATTGAAAGATAGCAATTAAATTTAATGTTTTTAATACTGTACAGACACTCAAGCAAGAATATTGCAACTAAGTCATTATCTGAGATAATATAAAAACACCAATCTACAGTAGGTCAATGTCTGAAATAATAGATACACTTCAAATATTTTCATTCTATAAATAAATAATCTCATATAGGTAGCGATTTTGATTAGTTATTTTGTCTTTTTACTGTGTTCGTATAAGTTTTGGTTTGATTATTTTGCAAGTTTTACATTATAATACAGTACATCTATAAGAAACAAAAACTACTAAGGCTAAACAGATGATAATAAAAATAATATACATCAAGATATTATAATGATGGTAGCAATAGGTGTACTGTACTCCCATTTGTGGATATGGTATTTGAGTCATGTGAGATAATTATTTGAATGCGGCATGTGTTTATCGAGACCATTATAAAGCTTCCATTTGCCCATCCAAAGATCAACAGGTAGAAATGGTAAGAATTTTGGATAATCATGATAAGCCAAGGCAAAATTTTGGATGGTTATGATGCCTAGCCATTATCATGAACTGCACAAAAATGGGCAAAAGGTCAAGTTAAGGGAGACAGAGGGAATGGACTCAACCGTGTAAGTACTATCTCAATAAACTATCTGAATTAAGGTGTGTCCACACTGGCAACAAAACATGTTGGCAACACAAAATACAACATAGTAGGCAACAACGTACTGTATTAAGTTGTTAATGATACAATGTTGCGGACATGTTAGTACTATTTTTCAGATTTTAAGAGGTTTGCCCCATTAGTTTGTCGATTTTAATAAACCTTTCGCCCTATTTCTTTGTCAGTATTAAGACCTTTCGTGCTATTTAGGTGTCAATTTTTTTTCCTGGTGAATGATAGTGAGCCTTTAATTTTGGAAGAATCATCTTTTGGCCTGGACTATATTATAAATGAGGAAAAAAATAGGCCCATCCCCACTTAACTGATTGCCAGTTTTAAGACAATCCCAGCCATTAATGTAGGGACAGCAAAGGGGAAAATACCTTTCACCTTCTCTTATTAGACCAAGATAAATCTATAATATACTTACAGTATATAGGGCATCTATCTCCTAGAGGAATAGTCCGTTCATTCTAGGTTGGGCAGAAATCGTAACCTCTAACCTCTGTAACTGATGAAGGGATAGAGCAAATGAGCTGTCAATTTATACACATAGTCCTAAGTTTTCCTATTTGGTAGAAATATTACCTTGATTACTCTAGTTCTTTTTGAGTTATGAGAGGTTAGGGTTTACAATTTCTACCCAACCTAGAATGAACAGTACTAAGAATGACTATGTAACTACGGTACTTAACCCTTGTCTAGCGGGGGGTTTTGGGCTTATTTGGGCATATTCAGGCCCTCCTGCATGATAAATCAAGTATCTGCATGAAATTTTGTTATTTAGCAAAAAACTAGGCGCTAAAAGCTTCAAAATGAGACCAGAACGAGCTACGTAGCACTCGTGGTTCTCATACAGTGATACCAGTAACATGGGAGTTTAGCGTATAGCGGCATATTTTTCCCAGCTATGCTCACTACTGGCTACACTGCCGGCCTCTCGATAACACAGGGAACATGAGTTAATGGGCGGCGGTAAGCCCTGGGAGTCGGCTGTCTGGCCCGCTGCGCTCCCGGCCATTTGCAGTCGATTTTAACCCTTTAAAAGCCTTAATAATGCTCCTAACTTGCTGCAAATTGGAACCGGACTTAAGTCCGACCTCGATCTTTAACCCTTAAAGATCGGGGTCGGACTTGAGTCCGGTTCTAATTTGCAGCAAGTTAGGAGCATTATTAAGGCTTTTAAAGGGTTAAAATCGAGTGCAAATGGCCGACTCCCAGGGCGTACCGCCGCCCATTAACTCATGTTCCCTGTGTTCTCGAGAGGCCGGCAGTGTAGCCAGTAGTGAGCATAGCTGGGAAAAATATGCCGCTATATGCTAAACTCCCATGTTACTGGTATCACTGTATGAGAACCACGAGTGCTACGTAGCTCGTTCTGGTCTCATTTTGAAGCTTTTAGCGCCTAGTTTTTTGCTAAATAATTTTTTTTTTCCATGCAAATACTTGATTTATCATGCAGGAGGGCCTGAATATGCCCAAATAAGCCCAAAACCCCCCGCTAGACAAGGGTTAAGGGTTAAGAAGCATTGATTACCATTTACAGGTACAGTACCTGTATTAGTATTTTCAATATTTCCAAATAACGTAAATTGTAATTAAACAATATTTACTTCAAATTTGTTGTACTATTTCCATTTGAACTTTGCTTATAAGTACAGAGGTATATTGTTATACCTTATTAAACAATATTTACTTTAAATTTGTTGTACTATTTCCATTTGAACTTTGCTTATAAGTACAGAGGTATATTGTTATACCTTAATGTTTTTTAAAAGGCTTTGACTTTTCAATCACATAAGTCAATGTTAGTTTTTATAATTAATATCACATTTTGCTAGATATAAAAAGGACATCAATGTTGTATGTTTTAAGGTCATGTATTAATAAAGACCATGAATTTTCAATTACTGAGTATAATACACTTTAATTTTCCAAGTTAATTGATTTGACTTCAATCTAATTCAAGGAAAATAGGTGTCGCAGATGAGCGCCTGTATGTGATGCTACTGATTGATGGTGATTGATGGTGGTGATGGGCTGGTCTATCAGAGTGAGAACTGAGCATTCTCTGCCATACCCATAGCTTACTCTGACTGTTCCTTTAACTTATATATTTTCTAGATCTCAAGTGACGGCGTCTTTTCCGTGGATTGACCTCCCAATCTACCAAGATTGGAAGCCAAAGCGTCACATTTTTCCCTTGCCCCTCAACTTTCTCTTCATAATTGCTGAGGGGCACAGGGCCCTGGGTGGGGCTTTGGTTTCCCGGGCGTTTCCGCACCCTCCTCAGCTCCCCGCCATGGAGTGGCTTCGGTCACCCAGGCTTTATTGTGGTCGGCAAGGAGGGTTCTGTGGGGGCGCTCGGTTATGGCCTTGGAATTGCTCGGGGCCTTGGGGCTGTTCGGCCAGGCAGCTTGGGGAACAACAACAACAACAACAACAACAACAACAACTGATTGATAGGTAACCCTCTGTGGAAACAATAATTCAGTAAGTAGCTAACTACAGTATATACCTATGGAGTATATTTGAATTTTTATGTGAATATGTGAATTTGTATTTTGTTTTTGTGTGTTCATTGTTTTCTGTTGTGTTGTCCCTATTCGGGCTCTGTCTTGAGTCGGTCATCCCCCCTCCCATTTTTTTTTTTTTTTTTAGAAAAGTGGGGATTGGGCCTGAGTAAATAGACAGATAGACCTATGGAGTATAAGTTAATAATTGATATCCTGTACTGTCCTGAGTGCTACTTTTGATATGAAGTATGGATATTGTTATTGTACATTTTCATGTCTTATACACAAACTGTATTGTATGTATGTACTGTATGTATATACTCGGGCACATACCCCATAGCTGGGGGTGGCCGACTTGAGACAAGAGACCAAACAGAAACAACATTTAAAGTTCCAATTCTAAGGGTTTGGGACCACTTTTGCGTTCCGTCGCCCATTTCTGTCTCGTCTAGTAAGTGAATTTTACAAGGGGAGGAGGATTCCTAGCCTCCTGTGTCCAGAAGGAAAAGTAGGACATTAAAAGAGACAGACAGAAACGGCTAAGGTTGGGTAGAGGATGCCAAACTTCACTCTGGATAGGACCAGCCCTCACCCTAATTAATTACCTATATTTATGTTACGTACAAAGCATATCAGCTAAATGCTTCTACATAGGAATGGAAGCCTATGTTTAATACGGTTATTAGATATTACATTTTCAAAGTCTAAGTGAATCTACTTACCACAGTAATGGTAAAGAGAAGACTTGCTTCAGGACTGTATTATTTGAATTGAAAGCTACTATCTATCCATTCAGTATTAGTTGTTGTTGTTGTTGTTGTTGTTCCCCAAGCTGCCTGGCCGAACAGCCCCAAGGCCCCAAGCAATTCCAAGGCCACAACCGAGCGCCCCCACAGAACCCTCCCTGCCGACCACAATAAAGCCTGGGTGACCGAAGCCACTCCATGGCGGGGAGCTGAAGAGGGTGCGGAAACGCCCGGGAAACCAAAACCCCACCCAGGGCCCTGTGCCCCTCAGCAATTATGAAGAGAAAGCTGAGGGGCAAGGGAAAAATGTGACGCTTTGGCTTCCAATCTTGGTAGATTGGGAGGTAAATCCACGGAAGAGACGCCGTCACTTGAGATCTAGAAAATATATAAGTTAAAGGAACAGTCAGAGTAAGCTATGGGTATGGCAGAGATTGCTCAGCTCTCACTCTGATAGACCAGCCCATCACCACATAGTTGTATCTTTCACTCCAAAAGGGGGCCAAAAAGACCAGAAATCTCAATCAAGATTTTGATCCATATTTGAGATTATATAGTTAAAAGTGAGTTTTACATGTTTTGATCCATGTTTGGTATGATATAAAGAATAGTTTTCCTAGTCCATTTTATAGGAAGATGTAAACAAATTAATCATATTTATATTGCAACAATATCTAGTGCTTCATGACTAAAAAAAGGAGAGTAATACAGTTAATTTATAAGACAAAGAGGTTACCCTTAAAATTAACCAGACAAGGAAGAAACTTCTTAGCAGAAAATCTGCTGACAAAAAAAAGTAAACAAATATAATAAACAATAATCTTAAAAGGCTTAGATACTCTATCTATCTATCTATTGCCGAACGCTGTGATCCCCGAAGGGATGGCCATGAATGAATTGCCCCATGTTCCCAGTCAGTTGATGCCCCTCCTCCCATCCAGCACCGCTTTCATTCATATACTTCTTAACTCCATCCTTCCACTTCTCTCTTGGTTTACCTCTCCCTCTTTGTCCTTCCACTTCACTCTCATACACACTTACAAATGCATGCATGCATTTGTAAGCTTTGTTCACTCACAGGCAGCACTCTTGGTGGCACAGTCAAAGAGGAAATTCCCCACCTGCAACACAACAGTTATGAGGAAGCCCCCAGGTCCAGAACTATTGTGTCACCACTAGGTAGTTTAAAGCGTAGTTAACCCCTTCTGTACCGGCAACGTCTCTTTTATTTTATTCTTCCTACATTTTGACGATTTTGTGCAGCTTATAGCCTTGTAAGTGGCCATTGGCTCAGAAGGCTAGAATAAAATCTTCATCATCATCATGTGCAGCTTAAATATAATCTGCGGTAGTAAAAAGGGTTAAGTGAGATAGTTCGTAGCCTGTTCATTGCTGGAGGCCCTTTTTAAACTGAATAAAATTGTCTCATAGTAGCCAGAATAAAATTAAAAGGACGGCACCGGTAGTGAAGGGGTTAACAATGGTCTGAACACCACAAACATTAAAAAGAAACTGACACCCAGACTTAACGCCCTCAGGTCACTTGCTCACACAAATACATAAGATCAGTGAAGATCATTACAGGCTGCACAGCTACTGCACCCACATATCACCTACATCAAGAACATGGCAACACACCCACAGACGCACACGGTATCACACACAATTATTGTCCTCTCTCCCTCCCTGCCCACCCCGAACCAACTTCGAAGCACATCCATACTCATATCTCTCACCGATCCATCCACTCACTCACAGACAACACGTAGCTGCATGCACGACCTCCCGATCCTCCTCCGGGATGTAACACAGCACCCCATACCATTAAACACATCATAGAAGACTGCATTTCACACAACCACTTACGCCAACAACACAATCTACACTCAATGAGAGCTCTGTGGGAAAGCCCGATCGTGGCCATGGCCTTTCTCAGGGACTCGGGGCTGTTCGGCCAGGCAGCTTAGGGAACAACAACAACAACAACAACAACAATGGTCCTGGACTGATGCTATAGAAAATCCATTTTACTGAAACCTGAATTATAGGGAAGTCCAATGTACAGTACAGCAAATGGGCTTAAGTTGCAGTAACATATACACTAACAGAACACTCAAATTCACAAAGCCAATTCATGGGAAAATTTCAATTTTCAATTTCACACTGAAAAATAAAAACAATATTAATGTTAAAATATAAAATACAAATATTCATATATCTACTGCAACTATATACAGTAACCAGTAACCAGGCGGGTGCCCAACCCTGAAAGGGGTTGAAATAGGGGAGCCATCCCCCCGCCAAAGGCGGCTTTCTAGGGCCTTTCCTAGCTGATGCTGAGAAGATTGGGTTCTAGTCATGTGGTGATGGGCTGGTCTATCAGAGTGAGAACTGAGCGATCTCTGCCATACCCATAGCTTACTCTGACTGTTCCTTTTACTTATATATTTTCTAGGTCTCTTACGTGGAATGACCTCCCAATCTACCAAGATTGGAAGCCAAAGCGTCACATTTTTCCTTTGCCCCTCAGCTTTCTCTTGCTGAGGGGCACAGGGCCCTGGGTGGGGCTTTGGTTTCCCGGGCGTTTCCGCACCCTCTTCAGCTCCCCGCCATGGAGTGGCTTCGGTCACCCAGGCTTTATTGTGGTCGGCAGGGAGGGTTCTGTGGGGGCGCTCGGTTATGGCCTTGCTCGGGGCCTTGGGGCTGTTCGGCCAGGCAGCTTGGGGAACAACAACCAGTACTTTTCTTGTTCTTGTTTCCTGTAAACACTGAAGGAGAATTAGGACAGAGCTTCCACCTGTGATAGCCCTTGCGTCTCCGTATCCAGTACTGGTGCTACATGACTAGCGTAAAAGTTCAAAATAAATTAGGTTGATAGGAAATTATATAGTTTCTTCTTATTTTCATTAATCACTGCATATCACTGCACTGTAATTGATATGATGCAGGTTTTAAAGCTGTGCACTCCCTTGACTGACAAGGCTAGGGCGTGCCCTTGTTACAGGGACTTTACTGGACATTTGCCACAAATCGCTAGACTGAGCTATCCAAACACCTGCCGTCTACCAATGGCACGGCGTGGGATCAAACTGCAGATCCTTCGGTCAGCAGTCAGACGCGCTACGACCATGGCACGGCCCGTGGCATATAATGCAAATATTTATACAATGCAATTAATAATGATTGAATTTCTATAAATATGTATTTTATATTATATATTGCAATGAAGCAACACTAGCCTCAGTGCTTGTCATTGGTATTAAACCACATTATGGAAACATGTTTTAGGTAGGCAAAGATATTTTTTTATCTCGTCAGAGTTGGACGGAGCACAGTGCTTTGGTGTCTTGTTGAATTGTATCCTTATCTGCTTCATCATCTGAAAAGGTATACATAATTATAACAATTATAATTATTACAACTTGTATCTCTTAGTATAATGCCAATTTACAGTACTCAGGCTAACATTAGATGATTGTATTTATTTTAGAGAAGACCCGTAGGAGTCAGAAGGTTAATTTGTACCCCTCTAATTACTATAGATCCTTCATATGTTGAAAAAAACTGTCTAATACTAGGGCAGTATAAAATGCAGATGACACCAGACTGATAAATATATTTAGATTAAGGGGAGATTTCCACTTGGGGGATATTTTTGTGGACCCCTTTCTCCCTCATATTTAGCCCCATTGCTTTTGATATTTTAAGACGTTCGCCCCATAATTAAGAACTTTTGCCCCATTTCTGTGAATTTTAAGACCTTTCACGCAATTTAGGTGTCGATATTTTCCTGGCGAGCGATAGCAAGCCTGTAATTTAAGAGGAACCGGCCTTTGGCCGGGAAATTTTTCTACCGAAAAATGTACAAATTTATCTTGAAGGGCGTCTAGGGGGTGTTTTTCTAAGCTTGATGGAGGTCTAGGGAGGAAACTAAAAAAAATATATGAAAAAATTAATTAATAGACCAAACAAACGGTCAGTCTCCCCTTAACTACTATTACAGTACTTTATTTCTATTGATATTAACTCTCAAGCTCCATCCAACTGTTCCTTATGATTGGATAATTGCAATGAAGGACCTAGTGTAACTATTACAAAAATAATGTATATCGCGTTATGTTTATCAAGGCCCATATCCATGCTACCATGCATAGGTCTCTCAACTGATAGTAAAGTAACTCTATACTGTACATGTCACAATCTGGTACAGTATTTCACCCTATTCAGTCTCCTGGCCAAGATTTCCTCAATGCCTCCCTCCAATTCTTCCTCCGTCTACCCCTAAGTGCTCTACCTTTCACATTCATGCAAGTTACTGTTTTTACCCAATTTTTCCTCTCTATTCTCTCATCTCAATCTACAAGTGTGCATTACCTCACCATTATATCTAATTATTATGTTTTTTCCACCAACCAACTTCACCTCTAAACTCAATTAATGAAATCAACAAATACATGTGGCACTCCAAGGACTCGAACCTAGGATACTCACATCGAAATTCCACGCACTTATGCATTACGCTATCAAGACAGTTAATACCAAATCTCTCCCATAGTAACTGAGCAATAATGGGGTATCACAAGAAAGTTTATATTGTCAGCATTTGATCCCACAACTTTATTCTGGAAACATTTGTTCTAATTTGCAGTGGTATTGGGTGAGGGCTGGTACTGTCCAGAGTGAAGTTTGGCATCCTCTACCCAACCTTAGCCGTTTCTGTCTGTCTTTTTTCCTGTACAGTACTACTTTTCCTACTTTGGGAGCGGGAGGCCAGGAATCCTCCTCCCCTTGTAAAATTCACCCACTAGACGAGACAGAGAAAGCGGCAAGGGAATGCGAAAGTGGTCCCAAACCCTAAGAATTCAAAATTTAAGTGTTGCTTCTGTTCGGGCTCTGTCTCGAGTTGGCCACCCCCAGCTATGAGGTATTGTGCCTGAGTATATACATACTGTACATACATATACATACATTGACAACTAGACTAGAGGCCTTTTGTTTTAAGTGACAGATTTCTTATAAAAGTGCATTTCAAAAGCTTACAGAATTGAATGTGATATTGTACAGGCCTCCCTCACTATCCGATGCCCCAATTTACGATATAATTATAGGTTTTTAGGCGTTTGTATTTGGTTTTTGGCTGGTCCAAGAATACATCCCCATTTACCACATTAATTTTAGGGTTCGCTATACGATTTTTCTATTTAAGATCGGGTTTTCAGGAATGTAACCCAATCGTAAATCGAGGGAGACCTCTACTGTTTTTATTCTCTAAAACATAATAAAAAACTCACCTTGTGGTTGGCTTTGGAGACAGTTTCATGCAGCACAATACGTTGAGGGTAATCCTTCCCTAAAACTGCGTTGCACCTTTTCTGTATTTTCTTCGGAGCGTTCCAAGGTTCAAATATATATTCTTGAGGTAGGTTGGCCAGTTCAGGGACGTAACGCCTGAGAAGAGACAATTAATTCATATCATCACCATCTACTGTATCTATCTATCTATATATTCAGGCCCAATCCCCACTCTTCCTATTTTTGTTTGGGGGGGGGGGGGGAACTCAAGACAGAGCCCGAATAGGGACAAAACAAAAGAAATCAATGAACACACATAAACAAAATACAAATTCACACACATCATCACCAACCAACCCTCCAATAAACTTACAAATAAACCTAATTAATGAAACAATGAATACATGTGGTACTCCAAGGATTCGAACCTAGGATATTCACACCAAATTTCCGCGCACTTAACCATTACCTTATTAAGACAGTATAGGAAGTGAGCAAAAGAATGTGTGAAGGTGTGTCCATGTTTATTCTTTCCCTGTTATGTTTTAGGTTTCTATGGCCCTCCTTGCTCAGGTGAATCACGGTTAACATTATAGGATAAACACTGCTAAATAGTATACTGTAGTATAGTACGCCCTTCAATAACATGTCCTTTTTATGCTGGCTAATTAGATATTAAACTGTATATATATATATCTAATGTAGTCCCCTGTTGGCTCTAGATATTAAACTGTTACTATAAGTAACACCCCATTCTTAACATTAATCATCAATTACAAACCCCAATGTACTTGAATAAACTAATGAAAGCATATGGTCCTCCCGGGATTCAAACTCGGGACACTACACCCAGAACATAAGCACCTAAACCATTACACCACCAACACAGACTATACCTAATGTAGTCCCCTATTGGCTCTAGATATTAAACTGTTACTATACCTGATGTATTCCCCCGTCGGCTCTAGTCTCCTGCCGTACTCCACCGGACAGACGCACACAGAACAGTCCAGCTGGCGCTCAAAGGCCGAGGAACTGATCCACATCCAATTACCAGCGGCCACTGACCAGTCCGCATCTATCAAATACTTGTAGAATACCTGAAAACATTGACATTTATTATAAAAACGGCTTAAGGGGACATGGGCCGGTTTTCTGGACCACTTTCTCCCTCATGTTTAGCCCCATTAGTTTTCAGATCTTAAGATGTTTGCCCCCATTAGTTAGTTGATTTATGACCTTTCGCCCCATTTCTTCGTCAATATTTAGACCTTTCGTGCTATTTAGGTGTCGATTTTTTCCCTGGCGAACGATAGTGAGCCTGTAATGTTGGAAGAACCGGCCTTTGGCCGGGAAATTTTTCTGCCGAAAAATTTACAAATTAATATAGAGGGGGGATCTTATGGATGTTTTTTTTTTTTTTAATTTGATGGAGGTCTAGGGAGGAAACTAGAAAAATAATGAATACCGTACATGCAAAAATCGCCCAAAAAGTGAACCATGTTAAAGTTAAGATGAGATTTGTATATACTGTACTGTATTTGTTCATTTATTTACAGTATATGCCTTTTTAAGTTTTTAATGCCGTACACTCCCTTAATTGACAGGGCTAAGGCATGCCCTTGTTATAGGGACTTAACTGGACATTTGCCACAAATCACTAAACCTGAATGTCCAAACTCTTGGGCCCGAATTCAGAACGGTGGTTTAAACCTCCTCGCTGGATTAAACCCGAGATTGAAACTCAATCCAGGACTATCAGTATTCAGAATAAAATTCTGAGCCGCTTATCCAGTCAATCCGCGGATTACTCGATCCAAGGTTTAAACCTGCGGGAGGGTAGGTTTGAAGTTAGATCGAAGTTATAAAAACCTCAAATTACTTATGATAGCTTACACTAATCCATAAGGAATTCATAATATAAATTAATAAAGACTGGCACTGACTATTTGCAGTCACTCTAAGCAAGGATTTATATAAATAATGGATGACAAGTCTAAGAATGCAGCTCAGGCAGTCAATCCGAGGTTTAAACCAGTGGGAGACGATCGATCGAAGGCTTCCTACTCGCCACTAACTTTTCTTATTATTACTTCCAACTAACACAAACTGTCATTAAACCGATTCTATTATATTGTACAAAACGGCAACAGTTTTTACATTACGTTGGAAATTGTCTAAGCATACGAACAAATAAAAAGTGCCAAGGGAACGAAGCATCGCCGTAGCCTAATCACTGATGTGGTTATTCGATAATAGTTGTAAGTGTCTTGATAACCTAAGATGCCTCTATGCTGAATAAAATTAATTTTATAATTAAATGTCCACGAACAAATATTATATAAGTTAGTATTAGTTTATCATAGAACCAATAGTATTAGTTAGTTACATGTTGCACAGCAAATATAGCCTAATTATTCACTGTATCCATGCAGTGGATGGATGGGACTCGTTAGCCTTGGTCGGCAACTCATCTAGGGGAGACAACCTTATACAAATTCGGGTGGATGGGACTCATCAGCCTTGGTTGGCAACCTGTAGGGGAGTAAACCTGATACAAATCCGTACTGCTTAGGCCTACCTAAGGGTAAGGCAGGTTAGTGGATGGATTAGCCGAACACCACTGTAGAAAAATAGTGCTAACAAGATACACAGAGGGCCTCGGAGTCGGACGGATCCTAAATTGAGGGGTCAATCCTGTAAGTCCTTCACTAAACTGGCTCAGGTTGTCCCTCTCACAGGGAATAGGTCCGCTTGGGGGCATTCTGTGTATGGCCACCCTCGTAAGGGGAGTAAGGCGTCCGGCTATAGATAGATATATCCATGCAGTTATTAATCCTTTGTACGAATTAAAAGATATAGCTTATATAAATAAGGAATCACAAGTGAACCATTTTCTTCAAATGCATTTAACATGTAGGATAAGAGAGATAATTTGTACGAGTTTTCTTCTCCATAGCCTAGTAGGTTGCAATGCTGCATAGTTTAAATCACGAGTCACATTGGTAACGGTTTTCGCCTACATACTTAACCTAACAAGTGCGCATGGGGGTAATTGGAAACGTCCCCCTGTGCTGACGTATTTGAGGTGTTTCCGTCACTAAAATATTCATTGTGCCATTAATAGCATTAATACTTATCCATATGCGCCTATTATGGGTTGATTATAAAGGTATTAACCTGAAACAACAATAAAACGAGTGAAAACAGCGTTTGGATGGTCAAAATCGGAGATATAGCCCGCGAGTTGTATAATGTATGGGTGAGGCAAGCTGCTTTCCCACCAATTTCCCCCAAGGCCACTGAGACACAGTCGATCGATACTCTCTCTCTCTCTTGCATTCGCTTGCTATCAGTGATGACCACACAGGTGGGGAAGGAGGGAAGGTAGAGGACTGAGATTTTGCATTGCCCAGGGGCCAAAAAAAAAAAAAAAAAAAAAAATTCGATGTCAAAAGTTGATTTTCTTTTTCACTCACTCTTAAGAGTCTCCCCGCAGTCCGCCGGGGGAACTCTTAAGAGTCTCCCCGCAGTTCCCGGGTTAATGGTTACAAATTATTTCAGTTGAGCTATTTATCCTATATACATGTGTCCAATTGAGGGATTATTAACAGTGCTGAGTATGAGGTAGATGCAGTAACTTAAATAAGCTTCACTTACTGTACCTAATGTAGCGGCCTACATTATTTGGTTTAGCGTTTTAGTCATCATTATCACTCTTAAATGTATTAATCGATAGATAGTAAGTCGAACCACGGAGTACACATTAGTTTTGCATTAATACATAAGCCAATATCAATATTTCGAACTGCAACTACAATGAGAGTGCTTTCTTTTTTTAATAGCTTGGTGACTTCAAATGTATTAATAGCCTATGGTTGCCATGCAATTGGTGCGGATAAATGGAGCAGTTGATATCCGTAGCCTACATGTAGAAATCAAGGAACATTTATTTGTTGATAATTGATTACAAAACAAATATAACAGGTTGCAGTTTATCGCAGTAGGCCACCAATGGAGTTTGGCAAAACTCGATTGTTTGTATTTTTCCTCTGAATAGGCTACCTGCCAATATCCAACAGTAGGCCTATCTTTCATGACATAGGCTACACATACTGTACAGTCATATACTCGTAAATTAAATAGTATGTCCGATATATGCCATTATCTATATGCTCAGATACATTTTTAAATTTTCGAAACTCTCAGAAGCTTGAAGAAACTGTTGTTCTGAATTCGGGCCTTGATGTCTACTAATGGCACGGCGTGGGATGGAACTGACAACCATTCGATCAGCAGCCAAATGCACTACCGAAAAAGCCACAGCCCGAAAACCAAATTCTTCCAATTACAAGCTCGCTTTCGCTCGCACCCCGCAAAAATCGACACCTGAATGGGGTGAAGCATATTATCGCCAAACTAATGGGGTAAAAGATCATAAAATCTCCAAAGTAATGGAGCGAGACAGGGAAGGTCCAAAGAGACCGCCCTTGAACCAGACAGGGTTGTGCATCACAACTTAAGATACCAATTCAAATATAAAATAGAGTACTACAATTACAAATCAATCTTAATTATACACACAAGTACCAGGATATAAACAACATATTCTGAACTATTATAATATTAAACCTTTAGTCCTTCCTCCCAAGATATCCATAGGTCTCCCCGGGTGAGGAAACAGGCCACGGCTGTACGGCATACGTGGTGGATCCAACCCTCCTGCAATACAAAAATAATCAAAGTTACTAATTTTGATTTTAATCTTCACTTAACAAAACAAAACAAAACAAAACAAAACAAATAAATAAATATATACAATAAAATAAAATTATAATGTGAAACTTGCAAAACAAACAAACCAAAACAGGAACTGCACAATATATAAATTTTAATGTAAAACTTGCAAAATAAACAAACCAAAACGGACGACACAATATAAAGACCAAAGATTTGATCAAAATTACTATGTGGATACAGGTACAGTATATACTATATAACATAATACTATATAGCAAAACAATATTATGAAATAAATAACACTAATCCACCAAATAGAATGTATATCACTATATGAGCAAGTGAATTTTGTTCCCAGGCAAACTAGTTGCATACCGGTATGTACAGTATTATCTTACTCACGTCATATTCAAGGAATTAACCAAATGTGAAGTTCAGGACGTTCAGGTAAATTCTGTATAAACAAGGAAACTACACTTCAATTTAAAGTATTCTATTCAAACTAGTTAAACTATAAAATCAAAATTAATGTATAAAATAAATCAATTAATATAATATACAAACAAATTTGCAATTTGACAAGATATGTAAAATAGCACAAAATACATATTCACAAAAGATAGTGCTATCGGGTAGGTACCTGGGCGAGGTGACCCAAAGAAAAAAAAAAAAAATTAAAAAAAAAAAAAAAAAAAAAAAAAAAATCAGTTTCACACACCTTCATACTGTACGGTACGTACTTTCTTTCTACAGTATTCTTAATTATAAATGGTAAATGAAAGCTATTCTAAAGAAAAACTAAAGCTATTTATGGAATCCTACCTTGCGCAGCTGTCTCATGCAGGCGTCAATGAAGGGATATCCAGTTATCCAAGGGATATCCCAGGCTGTCAGGTGATCAGCATTCGCATACCAGGGAATTTGGATGCATATTGGGTTGTCCTTCATCTGGTCATACTGTAAGACATAACACTATACTGTAAGATATACCGGTACATCAGACATACATCAGAAGAGACTGGATATCTCCGTCGTCGACACCTGCCCAGGATGCAACACAGCACCCCATACTATGAAACACATAATAGAAGACTGCATTCTACACAATCACTTACGCCAACAACATAATCTACAATCCTTGAGAGTCCTGTGGGAAACCTATCTACCTATCCTACTAACTTCCTCCACCTGCCCCTCCCATCCACATCCATCTACATCCACAGCTTTCATGACCTCCTTCACTTTCTCCATATCTCTCACTTTTCTCACTCCATTATCATTCATATGAGCCTCTATATCTCTATGCATGATTACACCTCTATCCCTGTCCATGGTAATATATAGATATTACCTAATATAATATTTAAAACAAAATAACTCCCAATGAAATTAATGAAAGCATATGAATTAACCCTCCAGGGATTTGAACCCAGGACACCACATATAGAACTTAACACGCTTTAACCAATATACCGCTAGTATACTGTACAGGTCTCCCTCACTATCTGATGCCCCGATTTACGATACTATTATAAGTTTTTAGGTGTTTGGGTTTGGGATTTGGCTGGTCCAAGAATGCATCCCCATTTACCCCATTAATAAAATTGGAGTGGCTTCGGTCACCCAGGCTTTATTGTGGTCGGCGGGGGGGGATTCTGTGGGGGCGCTCGGTTATGGCCTTGGCCTTGCTTGGGGCCTTGGGGCTGTTCGGCCAGGCAGCTTGGGGAAAAACAACAACAACCCCATTAATTTGAAGGTTTGCTATATGATTTTTCTATTGAAGATCGGGTTTTCAGGAACGTAACCCAATCTTTAATCAAGGGAGACCTGTAATAGCATAGGTACGGTTATGTCCAAAAATGTTGTTCTATCTACATAATTTCAACTTGAATTACCTCTACTAAGAAAAACAAAGCCTATATACTACTGTATAATATTCTTCAGTATCTTCATGTTTAGTTATAAAGTATTTTTCATTATACTGGAGCTATTAAGAGAGGAAAATAAGCTTGAATTTATGAAAGTGAGGCAACTTTTGAAGGTGACTGTAGTCCAATAATATATACCAGTAATACAAAATAAAATACAAAATAAATTAGAACAGTACATGTACTGTATGTACTGTATGTGTTTTTGTTTTGTTTACTGTGTTGTTCTTGTTCGGGCTCTGTCTCGAGTCGGCCACCCACAGCTATTGGGTATGTGCCTGTGTATATACATACATACTGTACATACAATGTCATACATACATGTACTGTATAGTATGTATGTACAGTATATACTCAGGCACATACCCCATAGCTGGGGGTGGCCGACTCGGCACAGAGCCCGAACAGAAACAACATTTAAAGTTCCAATTCTTAGGGTTCAGGATCACTTTCACGGTCCCTCACCAATTTCTCTGTCTCATCTAGTAGGTGAATTTTACAAGGGGAGGAGGATTCCCAACAACAGTACATGAAGACAGTAATTACCTGTGGGTTATTGGCAGACATACAGTAGAAGAACTCCCTCCACATGAGTTGAGCGGTGAGGGAGTGGGAGGCGGGTGGCGTCCCATTGTTCACTTTGATGTAGGTCTCTTGCATGTCCCAGTAGAATCTGACAAGTAGTTCAATACCAACGGTATTATGATAAACAGCCAAGCACGCATAAAAACAAAACAATACACTGTACTCACTTTTGAACTGACAATAAATATAAAAACAGGACTCACTTTCAAATTGATAAGCAACTAAATACTTAACAAGAACATACAAAAACACAACAACAAAAATAAAAAGCGGACTCACTTCCGAACTGACAAGCATCCAAATCTCAGGGCAGCAGACAGACTCATGGGAGGTCCAAGTAGGTTGGGGTTAACCATGTTGGGTAGGATGTAGCCGTCTCTGGGGACACAAGAGGAAATATAGTCATAATGTTGATTTTTCTTGTGGAATATACTTTTATTAACCTCTACTGTACCATGGCATAGTAGATAAAAGTGTACCCTCCAGTACCAGACTTGTTGCCATAATCAACGAGACAACATCCTCTCAGCTCAAGAGTTGGTAGTTGGTGGGTAACTGAGTCAGCCGGCACCGCAGTAGCTCAGAGGGACCATGAGAAGTGTTGCAAACTATTTACAACATTGCCTCAAAGACATGTTAGCAGCTCCAGCTAGTTATTAGCAGAACTAGCAGAACGGCTGATAGCCGTCGCTGGTATTGGTGAGTCACATTTTTACTGACGGTTGTATGCCGTCGCTGGTACAAAAGGGGTTAACATGAGGCAATGTATGTATGTATGCTTGTATATACTCGGCACATACCCCACAGCTAGGGGTGGCTGACTAGAGATATATTAGTACAAGCTATCAAAATATATTAGTACTGTAAATTTTTCGGTACAAAATGTCCCGGCCGAAGGCCGATTCCTCTTAAATTACAGGCTCGCTATCGCTCGCCAAAAAAAAATTAGACACCTAATTGACACAAAAAATCCTAATATTGACAAAGAAATGGGGCGAAAGGTCTTAAAATTGCCAAACTAATGGGTCAAACATCTTATAATCTGAATACTAATGGGGCTAAGCATGGGGAAGAAGGGGGACCAAAAAAATACCCATCTCCCCGTTACTCCCAGGGTCAAATATCAAATCACCTGAAGGCATCCTCCTCCACCCTGAGCCTGTCTTCCATGTGCGTGAGGGAGGCCAGTTCTCCACCGATGTATATGGGCGCCTCAACCTCTCGACAGTAACCCAGGTCCTCGAGGGTTGGTACGTGTGGGTGCAACTGTAAGGAGAGCAATATTAGTTTGAACGGCTATTTAGGAGCATTTTAAAGCGTACAATAAAATATTTGAGCTAATTATTGACTACATAGGGGCTATTTCAAAGGACCTTCCTGATCATCTGGCATTTTTTAATTTCCGGCACCACCTAGGATTACTGCTTTCCGGTTCTAGAACATTCCTCGGACTTTTACTTAAAGCTTTCAACCTCTTCCAATTCTTTATTGC
The DNA here is from genome assembly GCA_032716605.1 of Paralithodes platypus. NCBI lineage: Eukaryota > Metazoa > Arthropoda > Malacostraca > Decapoda > Lithodidae > Paralithodes > Paralithodes platypus. Next base: position 7,197,300 of record CM064567.1, read on the forward strand.
GAGGATTACATCTATACTATATAGTAGCTGGAATTGTAATAAAATTGACAAATAGCTAACAATTTGTATTAGTAAACGATATACAGTATATAATATATTTATGGAGTAAGAGGGACTAACCAAAGACACTATCCATCTATCTATCTATTTACTCGGGCCCAAACCCAACTTTTCCTATTTATTTATTTATTTAATTATTTATTTTTTGTATTTGGGGGGTGGCCAACTCAAGACAGAGCAAGAATAGGGACAACAAAAAATACAACACAAAACAATGAACACACAAAAACAAAATACAAATTCACACACATCTAGGTCATCCAAAGATACACAATTACAAAATATTATATTACCTTTAGTTTGAGTGCCAAGTCATCGGATATTTCCCCCAAAACAACATTTTCCCAGTCCGGGTCTGGACAGGGTCGAGGGGGAGGCCCTACAGACTCGGCCACTTGCTGCAAAATCAGAATAATAACTCAACATGGTGAATAACCAGCATAGGCTGCAACAGTAGTCAGTAAAGACACAGTACAGTGGTCCCTCGCGTTTGGCGAGTTTCAGCTTGGCGAAACACAGTATTGGCGATAGGTTGGATATGGTACCAGAATCCGAATTTGGCGCTTCAAATTCACTTTTGGCGAGAATGCTGACGTCACAGAATGACGTCGGCCCAGAATGCACCGCCCGCAAGCGTCCACAACCACCACATTCACTCGTCTCACCAGGCCTAACTCTAAATAATTCATGGTAAATAAAATCTGTTATCTATTATCTATTGTCTTTTTTACTGCTGTTAATGTTTCATGTATAATGTCTTTGCTTTTAAGCAGTTAAAGTAAGAAAATGGAGGTCAAAAGGGTGAACTCGGGCCTCGTCAAAGACTAATGGATAATTTTCCCATTTAAAGTACTATTCGCATTTGGCAAAATTCACTTTTGGCACTGGTTTGGCTAGACTAATTAAATCGCCAAACACGAGGGACCACTGTAGCAGAATAAGTACCGGTAACAATAATAATTTATAACAATCTGGTCCGGTACCCAAGTTTATTCAACGAGTAACATGCTCAACAAAAAATAGAGTAGAAAGTAAAATGCAGTCTTTTATAGTAATGAATGTACAGTAATATAATACAATGGATATACAGTAATTATAGAGATAATTTGCAATGAGCGTAAAATTATATGTAGACAATTTACAAATTTTTATAATATCAATACTGTACTGTACTGTCAATCTTAAATACAGTACGGTATAAAAAATAAAAAAATTCTATGTGATTGAGGGAGGCAAAAGGCAGAACTGCCTATAGCGAATGCCTCCCCCATAGTTGAAAGAGTGACAGGGCCAAAATCAAGGGACGTTCGAGCCAAAATGCCTGGACACACGGAGTTTGAAGCAATTTAAGTCATAGGAAGAGGGAAAGACTGATTCTGGGAGAGAGTTCCAGAGCTCAGCTGTTGAGTAGAAGAAAGTTTGAGAGTAACGTTTCACTCTTGGGTTGGAGAGTTGCACAGAGTAGGGGTGGGATCGAGTTGCAAGACGGGTACCACGTGCCCTACGTAAAGGTGGTATACACTGGGAAAGCTCTGAGGAACACTGATTGAAATGCTAGGTTTTTCCATGTTAAATAGGAATGGGAATTTATCCCCAGGCTACCTTTAGGATCAACCTTTCCTGGTACCTGGCGCGGGGTACGAACCTCTGAAGGGAATTTAACCCTCCTAAAAACCCACAGGTTTTGAGATGCCTTGGGTGGGGTTCGAACCCTGGTTAGTGACGCACCACCATCACCACCAGGCCCGCGCGCTAACCCTCTGTATTACCACGGACGTACAAAAGTATAGCAACCTTAGTCCGATTTTTAAGAACCACGGTGATAGTCTCTCGAGATGAGTTTATTGGACTTACCATCTACGACTATTTTACGCTATACCTGACGTCAACTCGGGTTAGTATTATTGTGGGTGCGGGACATTTTCGAGGGCATTACACCACATTCCTTTTTAGTTAGGCTAGTCCCTAGCCTCGTAAGGTCGTAAGGTATCGTAGCCTTTTTACCTTAGCCATCTCAATTCTTGGTATAGGGTTCGCGTGACGGGTGCTCCAGCACGTAGCTACCAGGTCACGTTCCCTTACTGCCACCAATGAAATGCTAGGTTTTTCCAGGTTAAATAGGAATGGGAATTTATCCCCAGGCTACCTTTAGGATCAACCTTTCCTGGTACCTGGCGCGGGGTACGAACCTCTGAAGGGAATTTAACCCTCCTAAAATCCCACAGGTTTTGAGATGCCTTGGGTGGGGTTCGAACCCTGGTTAGTGACGCACCACCATCACCACCAGGCCCGCGCGCTAACCCACTGTACTATCACGGACGTACAAAAGTATAGCAACCTTAGTCCGATTTTTAAGAACCACGGTGATAGTCTCTCGAGATGAGTTTATTGGACTTACCATCTACGACTATTTTACGCTATACCTGACGTCAACTCGGGTTAGTATTATTGTGGGTGCGGGACATTTTCGAGGGCATTACACTGATTATTATAGTAGCGATAGAATAGCGAGAGAGATGCAACATTGCGGCGGAGAGAGAGAGATTGCAGAGAGTTGGTGAGTGGACAGGAGTTAATGATATGAAAGGCCTTCCTTTCAACTTTGTCTAGACCGGTGTGAGAGGAACCTCCCCACACATGTGAACAATACTCAATACAAGGACGCACTATGCCCCTGTACAGAGCAAGAAGCTGTGCAGGGGAAAAGAACCCCCTAAGGCGGTTGAGCACACCCAGCTTCTGGGAGGCTGCCTTAGCAAGACTGGTAATATGGTCTTTCCAACTGAAAGCAGAAGAAAAAGAGACACCAAAAATATTGAGAGAAGATGAAGGATTGATTTTTGTATTGTTGAAGAATAAGGGATAGTCCGCTGGTACAGTACATACATAATTTTTAAGACCAAGCGTGGTTTCAGTCTCATGTCCCAGTGGCAGCATATTAAGCAGCCCTGTACCTTACTATACTATTTCTTTTCAACTGACAGTAAATGGCAAAGTTCTCATCAAGATTTCTCAGCTATTTTAGTTATTTTGAAGATTTTGTAGCGAAATCTGTTGTTAATTATGCAAACTTGGTACTACTGTAATATGAAACAGAGACATAGTAGTTTCTAATACTTCCTTTAGTTACCGAGAAATCTGTTGTCAAGGGATTCAATTCTCAGATGAAATGAAACCGAGTATAATCAGGCATTGAATTTTGATATCAGATTGTACATGATATCACATCTTTCTAGGTGTACCCCTCGGTGCAGCTCCCTCCATGTTCACGGAAGTGCATCTTTTCACCCAATTTAGAACATCCATCCTCTCCACATGTGCATCCCATTCAGCCTGCTTGTACACATCTCTTTGCTGATACTCGACACTTAAGGGGGTATGGTTCACTTTTTGGGTGATTTTTGCATGTATTCATTATTCTTTTAGTTTCCTCCCTAGACCTCCATCAAATTAAAAAAAAACATACATTAGATCCCCCTTCTAGATTAATTTGTACATTTTTCGGTAGAAAAACTTCGGCCCGTTCTTCCAGCACTACAGGCTCACTAGCGTTCGCCAGGGAAAAAAATCGACACCTAAATAGCACAAAAGATCTAAATATTGATGACGAAATAGGGCGAAAGGTGTTAAAATCAACTAACTAATGGGGCAAACATCTTAACATCTGAAAACTTATGGGGCTAAACATGAGGGAGAAAGTGGTCCAGAAAACCGGCCCATTCCCCCTTAACCGCCTAGTAAACAAGAAGCTAAAAGGTAATTGTAGTAATTGTAGCATGGGAGATGATGCCATCAGCTTATCAAACAAATCCTACAACTACAATTTCATGGCAGTCAATCCCTTAAATTTATATTTGTTTTCACCAAACCACCAATTAATTTACAAATAAACCTATCTAATGAAATCAATGAAAGTAAAGAATACATGTGGTACTCCAAGGACTCGAACCTAGGATACTCACACCAAAATTCCGCACACTAAGCATTACGCTATAAAGACAGTTAAAGGTTTATGCACAAGCCTACGATATATTATGCATTCTCGAATACTGCATATTAATTTAAGCATGTACATACTCCCAACTGCTCTATGGTAGCCTAATGTTTAGACGAAAGGAAGGGGTAATTAATGAGGCACTTAACCACAAAGGAAGGCCTTGCTATAAATTACTCCTGAACCAGGATAAATTTATATTTGTTTTCACCAACCAACCAATTAATTTACAAATAAACCTAACTAATGAAATCAATGAAAGTAATGAATACATATGGGTCAGCAGGTATGTTGTTATTTGCTTTCCTTAAGATTTGTCTGTATACTGGTCCAACCAATATAACCATACCACAAACATCTCATAGGTGAGAGGTGGCTGTCCTCCATTGGCCTCTATAATCTGGAACGGATCCCATAATGTGTGAGAGATGCGCTCCACCACCTCAATACCCAATTCTTGACACAGATGCCGCACACCTCTATCACGTTGGTTCCAGATGGCCTCGCAATCCTGAAACACATACATACATACGTAAGTCTGATGCCTTGCTTCCATAGGAAGTTCCCCAAATGGGATAGCCATGGCAGAAACTACCTCCAGGCTCCTAGATATACACCCATTGCCCACTCCACATGTTATTTCCAGTTGCAGGATAGGACGCCGCCACGTGGTATCATATGCCTTCTGGATGTCAAAGAAAACGGCGACGGTGATGGACTTACTTTCAAAGCCACGCTTGATATGAGATTCTAATAACGTAAGCGAGTCCAGAGTAGATCGATCTTTCTGAGAGCCAAATTGGGTCGGAGTGAGAATAGTGTTTTGACGGAGGAACCAAGTAAGTCTAGTATTGACCAATTTCTCCATTAATTTACAAAGACAACTGGTGAGGGATATTGGTCTATAACTCGAGGGCAAGCTCGGGTCTTTTCCAGGTTTTGCAATTGGGACGACAATAGCATGTTTCCATGAGGTAGGAATTTGATGACGGATCCACATCCGATTATAAAATTGCAAGAGGTAGGATTTAGCAAGGGGGGCTAAGTTAGTGAGTAAGGCAAAACTTATGTTATCTTGGCCAGGAGCGGAGTTAGGACAATTGGAGAGTGCATGTTCAAATTCATCCATAGTAAAGCATGTATTATAATCAAAGGTGTCTGGTGAAGAGAAGTCGAGGGGGATCGACTCCATTTCAAGTTTATGGCGGCGGAAATTATCGTCTAACCTCTCATTACTGCTGACATGGGCAAGATGTTGACCCAAGAGGTTCGATATCTCAAGGGGATTGTGAACAGTACGGCCACCGTGTACCAAAGCATGGCGCGGAAGGGCAATGTGAAGGCTGTTAATATTCCTGAATTTATGCCAAACGCATGATATCGGGGTAGACGGGGAAATGGTGGAGACATAAGTTTTCCAGGATTCGGATCTACTACGGATGACTTCTCGATGGAATTTAGCTGATAGTTGATTGTAGTGAGGTTTGATGGCACATATATCCATCAATAATGAGATGGAATGGCATAGAAGGTCATCACGTAAAGGTAAGCGTGAACATAAAGAATTGTAACGTTTATTGAGACTATCGAGGCGGCGGCCTAATGCATGTTTACTTTTAGCAAGAGTGGATAAGGTGCTGTCCCACCAGGGAACTCGACGACGTAGGGGGGAAGAAGTCGTCTGGGGTATAGACTTAGTAGCTGCATTAGTACAAAAATTAACGAGGAATGAATGCGTTTCATCAGGATCCCGTAAGGGATTAAAAGGTGGGATTTGTCTGGTGTGGAGGACATATGCGTCCCAGTCAGCTTTGTGGAAGTTATAGCGAGGGAGCGAAGGACATGGACGGAATTGCAAGTAAGATAAGTAAGACAGGATGACAGGAAAGTGATCGCTTGAGAACGTATCAACACAGACCCGCCACTCGAACTTTATCAACAATTGCTGTGGAGCACAGGGTGACATCAACAGAGGAATAAGTATGATAGGAAGCAGAAAAGTAAGTGTGTGAGTCGGCCTCATTAAGGCAGCAAAGGTCACGGTTCAGAAGCAAATTTTCAATCTGCGAACCGGCTGTATCAGGATTGGAGGAAGTAGGGTCCCATATAGGGCTATGGGCATTAAAGTCACCCAACAGTAAGATGGGAGAGGGTAGTGTAGAGAAAAACTGAGAAAGCAAGGAAAGGTCATAATTGTAAGCAGGTTGGTTATAGATATTGCAAATGGTAACAGTCACCATCGGGGATATGAAGAGTAAGGATAGAGTGCTGTAGGAAACTTGTACGAATGGTAAATAAGTCAAAAGTTACTCGATGATGGACATAAATTGCTGTGCCATATTCTCCATCAGGGGATAGAGAACAGTATGCAGATGACTCAACACTCCACAGTTCCTTCACATTTACCAATTCTTTCACCCAACCCGATCTTATAAATTCAAAAATAAACACTGCAATTTCTCTGAACCAGGACCTTTCTAGAATTAATGAATGGGGACAAAAGAATCTAGTTTCCTTTAATACACAGAAAACCAAGTACATTAAATTTTCTAACCGACAGAATCTCACTGACTCCCATATATTTTTTAATGATGTAAATATTCCCACTTCCCCTAGTATTGACATTCTCGGTGTAACATTAACTACTAACTTGAGCTGGACACATTATATTAGAAGCATTGCTAAGAATGCCTCTAAAAAACTGGGACTCCTGTACAGAGTTCGAGAATTCTTCACTGACGAGCAGTTGGCCGTAATATATAAAAGTCATGTGCGTTCTCAGATGGATTACTGTTCACCTCTGTGGGGTGGAAGTGGAGTGGTTGCATTGAGGCAGTTGGACAAAATTCAAAATAAAGCTATTAGATTAATAAATAACCCTGCAATCACACAGGACCTTCCTACATTATCCATACGAAGAAACGTTGCATCCCTTGCATTATTCTACAGATATTTTCACAGCAATTGTTCCGCCTCTCCACATCTTTCCCCGTAGAACTAGGGCAGCTGAGAGCGCCCATGAATTTACACTTTCTCCTCCACAATGCAGAACTTCTGCTTATCAGAATTCATTTATCCCCAGAGCTACTACTCTTTGGAATTCACTTCCCTCGAATTGCTTTCCACAAACTTACAATCTACAAATGTTTAAATCCAGTTGTTACAAAAAATTTATGAATGCAGGATGCCTTTAGGCACATGGACCTTTTTGTTTTATCTGTGTTTTTTCTTCCTCCGTTCATGGTCTCTTTAAAAAAAAAAAAAAAAATGGCAGTTGGTGATGGATTTATAATTTCCAATGTGTTGTAAACAAATACACATTGGATTATAGACACAGAGTAAATGCTGGATCTCACCTAGATGGACTCTAGATGAGAGACCATTACAATTCCATTGTAGTATACAGTATAGGGATTGAACAGGTTAAGTGAGAGACGTCAGGTTACGTAAATTAACAGCACTGTTCGGCTGTCGGAGATGAAGAGGAACTGGGGAGAGGGTCATGAGAAGGCAGGGAGTTTCGACGTGGACGGTGGGGGGACACATTAGAGGGCAGGTCATGGAGGATAGTAGCTATCTTGGTGTGAAAGATCTGAACGTGACTTTAAGTGAAAAGCGCATAAGCACGAAGAGTTATGAGAGGCGGTGTTATCAGGGGTTGGTAAACGTCGGTCACGGAGAAAGGAGCGTATCAACGCAGCAACAGTGGATTTAGTGCGGGTAGGCGTCCGGCGATACTCACGCACAAAGCAGTCATGACAGCCGCAGTGGGGTGCATGGGAGCCCGAGGCAGTAGCATTGATAGGTGCGTGAGGTCGAGGACGAGTAGGCGGGGGGGACGCAGGCATAGAGGGGGTGTGGAGTGAGGAAGGCTGGGACGGAGAACCCATATCAGAGCGGAAGATGCGAGAGCAAGGAGGGACACGTTGAGGTTTGGGAGGCATAGGTCGGGCTGTGAGGGTCTTACGTTTTACGGAGGGAGATTGACGATCTGAGGAGGGAGAATGTAGAGCATCAGATCGGCGTTTACTGGTGGAGGGGGTAGAATCCGTGACATCGTCAACATCGGTAGAGGGAGCCGGGGCAAGAGGCAAGGATTGAAGATCAGTTACGGGTGAAGGGGACGCGGATGCTTTTAGGGTGGAGGCTTCATGAACAGGGGTTGGGGTATTCAGTGCATGAAATCGGTTGGAGAGGGGAACAGTGGCTGGACTAGGAAGGGGTGAATCCAACACAGCATCATTGTCCTCACGTCGTCGACTACCGGGAGAAACGTCAGTTGTAGGTGCACGAAGTCTAGCACTGTAAGTCATATCTCTAGAGGGATCTTTAACATCTCTTACTCTCAGTTCTTGCTTAGCTTCTCTGACAGACATGCCTGACCGACTAATGAGAAGCTTTAACTCAGCATTGTACATGTAGAACACACATTGCTTTGAGCGAGCATGGTGTTCAAGGCCACAGTTAACACACTTTGGAGTGCCACAATTCCAACGGGTAGCATGTTTAACGGAGCTACAGAAGGCACACACCCGAACCTTCTTACACCTACCAGCTGAGTGACCAAAGGTGGAACAGTTTGTACATTGTAACGGTTTGGGGACATAATGTCGTACTTCACGCCTTTGTCCTTCGATCCTGACGTCTCGTGGGAGGGAACGTCCACTAAACTTAATGCGAGCTATGCGGAGAGGATGAGGAGTTGATTTGTTTGGGATACTATACAAATCAACGTCGTGTACATTTGGATAACGCAAGCGCAACGACGACAGGAGGGTCGACTTATCAGGAAGTCCGTCATGGTCATAAGTTGAGGGTAGAACAACAGTACCGAGGATGTAGTTGAGGTCGTTATGTTTCGTGAGAGTAACAGGGATATCGTCCAAGGTAGTAAGAGATAGGTATGTCTCAGATTGGGCACGAGTAGTGGTTTCCACAATCCAATCATTATTACCAGTCTCACGGAACGATAAGTCCGAAGTTGCATGCGCCGAGAGGAGGAGGTTCTCTAACTTAGCCCCCGAGATGTAGGAAGCCGGTCGTATGACGAGGAAACGCGGCCAGTCATCATCGCCAAAAAGTGAATCGAAGTGCCGGAGGGTGGCATTGGGGACAAACTGACGCCAAGGTTTCTGCCGATGTTGGGGGCCGGAATGAGGCATGTGAGGCTCCAGAGTTGCAACGAGTGAGGTGGAGGTAGTGGCTGAACTAACAATCGGCTGAAATGGTGGAGAAACAGTGTCGATGGGAGGTGAAGGGTCACCAACACTGGTGTCACTCTGCAGGTGGTCAGTGGAAACTGTAAGTCGGTTAACGGGTAGTGCTGAGGAGCAGGGCGTGTCAATTGAACCCGGCACGCCAAGGTCTATGGTTTGAACAGGAGACTCAACACAAGGAGGGTCTCTCTTATCTTGGGAGAGGGGAGGGACATTTAAATCGAGCGGCAGGTGTAGTTGGGCTCTGTGGAGAGTCGATATGAACAGGGGCCATTGTAGGGTCCACAGATGGAGGATGGGAATCCTTAGTCGTAGAAGCAGGTAATTTAGTAGTAGAGCGTGAGAGAGCATCAGACTCGGAACAACTCGGAGGGGAGGTGTCCAAGGTGGTAGACTCAGAGGGCAGAGGAAGGTCAGATGGAGAGTCCAGGGGAATGCAAAGGTCAAGTACCGGGGGCGCCAAAGCTGGATCCAGGGGAGGAGGTTTGCATGGCTGATCCATGATGACCCTAGTTGTTTTTACTATTCTATTTTAATTTTATCGGAAATCAAAAAAGAAAGAAAAACATAACCGAGGGAAAAAAATAAAAATAAAATAAAATTAAAAATAGGAAACAAAACAATAAATAAAGAACATACCAGAAGGGCCAACAGAGAACCCTCCGTCGTGGGTCAGGGAGCCCCAGCCTCTATACCGGTGGTGCAAACAGGGGCAGGTCTCCAGGGGGCTCATCCTCATACCCTACCCCCCTAGACTAGGGGGGATAGCACCAAAACGCACAGAGAGGCCAAGCTTAGGCAAAACCGCTATACTGGGAGCGAGGGCAAAGTTAATTGCAATCATCCCCAATCTGTGCGTAATGGAGGGCAGCTGGACAGAAGCCAGGAAACCCACCAGGAAGGGAAAACGGACCCCTGGAACCGAGACCGGTCCCCACTGATGGGCGACCCCAGGGGCATCAACGCGGGCAACCACGTCGCCGCTCCCGAGACCAGCCCCCTCGGGCGATGAGCTACACCGCCACGGCCCCTGTAAACGGAGAGGAGCCAGAACTCCAGACTCAGCGAGGGAAGGGCTCTCGAGCCTAGCCGGCACAATTTAGTTAAAATAGGGAGGAAATCCTCCGCAAAATTAAAACCAAAAATGGGAACACGAAAAACGTCGTCACCGGGAGGTTCCGCTTACCCCAATGACGACGGGGGGGGGGGGGGGGGGGGGCGCACTTTGTCCACAACGCCGATTGAATCCCTGCCCTAAAGAAAGTGACACCAACTTCAAGCCCCACCACCACGACAAGGTGGCTCCCCATTGGCGGGGTTCGAATGACATGACTGCCACAAACGTTTTGATTAGAGTGCCATTTTTGAAGCACGGGCTCAGCTGATAGGTAAACATAGATGGTGGATGGCGGACGACTGCGTACTGTACTGTATGTCAACTGCTGTTTGTGGTCTCTGCATATAATATGAAGCTCGGTTTTCACTTTTATACATGAGTTTGATTTGGCAGTTGCTTTATTATACTAGGAATGCCTCCACCATCAAAGAAATAACGCCAGAGCAACTAAATATTGGTTTAAATTTATATATTAGTTAACCTTTGAATAATCGTGCTTTATCACATAGTTCTCGTAACAGAAAACTAACAGTAAGCCTACGTGAAGTTAGCTCGCTAGTCAGATTCAGCAGCTATAAAAAAATGAATACCGGTAATAATTTACTCTGAAATTTGAAAATTAAGCACCAGCAAGTTATCATTAGTAATTATTATTAGTTATCATTGGTAGAAGTAGTAATAGAATTAGTAGAAGTACGAGTAGTGTAATAAGGAATAGGCTAGTATAATTAGTAGTAGGCCTAGTAGCATTAGCAGACAGTAGTAGCCTATAGGCCTAACTATTAAGAATGGTAGCATTAGTAGAATTAGTAACAGTAGCAGGTCTCTTATAGTATATTTCCTTATCACCATTTAACCCATCATTCTCTAGCATCTATCCCTTTTTTTTTTTTTTTTTTTTAATATTAGTTTAACCCGTACAGCCCCAGCGACGCGCCTGACGCGTCGGCGATGTATGTAACGCACAGCCCCAGAGACGCGCCTGGCGCGTCACCCTAATTGCGCCGACCGTGACCTCAGGTGTAGCCACTCAAGAGGGCTCAGATTTGTATGGGAACTGTGTACGTATCCCACGCAACCGTGCCGATGGTTGAAAACTCTCAAAGTCCACGTGCGTGCGCGCGAGCGCGCAATAACCTGGTTTTTGGGGATAATTGCCTTCAATTTTTTACTCTTGTAAAATCCATTTTCGGGGGCTCTGTAGGACCATTTTTTAAGCTTTTTGAGCGGTTTTTCGTGGTTGCCTCATTCCTAACCCATTGTCGCTATTGTTTCTGGAATAAAACCATTTTTTGAAAACCGGCCGGGTTCTGGTGCGCAAACATTACAAAACTAGCCGGGGCTCCACGGGTTAACCAGACCACTGAGCCCTACAAAGAACTCCCGAAATCCATCCTTCCGAATCCTCCCTTCCTCGCGAGGACAGAGTCCACCTGGCCAGGCTGAGATGCGGACACCATCCAGCTCTCCTGAGCTATCAGAAGACTGGATGACTCCATTGTCGACGCCTGCCCGGGATGTAACACAGCACCCCATACCATTAAACACATCATAGAAGACTGCATTTCACACAACCACTTACGCCAACAACACAATCTACACTCAATGAAAGCTCTGTGGGAAAGCCCGATCGTGGCCATGGCCATTCTCAGGGACTCGGGGCTGTTCGGCCAGGCAGCTTAGGGAACAACAACAACAACAACAACAAAGAACTCTCATAGGGCTGGCCCGAAGGATTCGATCAAGATATATAACTAAACGAGTCAAGATAGATAGGGAAGGGCAGTAGGGGAACAAATCGAGGCAGGTGAAGACGCGCAGACATTTCTCGCCATTTCATCAGTTCAGCCGGACCACATGAGCTCCACATCAGATCTCTTATAGGGCAGGGCCGAAGGATGAGGCAAGAACTGCTACACCGCAACACCAACCAAGAAGTGATCAGGTCGAAGGTAGAAAAAATCACATCGAGAAGCAAAAAATGCATTACCTAAGGGAATCAAGTCAGTCCGGCCACATCAGCAACCAAAGAGACAAACGGGTTAGGAGTCAATCACCTAGCCAGGCCAATGAGACATGAGATATGGGCCGCCAGAGGACAGCCAAATGGGACAGAATAAGAATAGAAGGGGAAAAACATAGAATGAGGAATGAAACACTACTCAAAATTAGTCAAGCTGAGGACGAAAGCTCGAGGGGAGATAGGAAGGGAATTGACCACATCCATCCACCATCAAGCCCCAGTTGCCGGCCCCGAAGCCCCCCAACCGCGGCAAGGAGAGTAGTATCAGGGGGGAGCATCTATCCTACACACATTAACTGCTCTACAGGTGCCATGTGGGTGGGTGCCAAGGGTGGGATGTGGCTAGATGGGCGTCCCGTGGCAGCTGGGGAGTGGGGGAACCAACAACCGCCCGCACAGATCCACAGCACCTGCGGCAGTTTGAAGGAGTCCAAGGTGGTGGCTACATCCTGTGAAAAGAAGCTCCCTTTCGTGTGCAAGGGAGGGGAGATCTAGGAGAGAGAGAGAGAGAGAGAGAGAGAGAGAGAGAGAGAGAGAGAGAGAGAGAGAGAGAGAGAGAGAGAGAGAGAGAGAGAGAGAGAGAGAGAGAGAGATAGAGAGAGAGAGAGAGAGAGAGAGGAGAGAGAGAGAGAGAGAGAGAGAGAGAGAGAGAGAGAGAGAGAGAGAGAGAGAGAGAGAGAGAGAGAGAGAGAGAGAGAGAGAGAGGAGAGAGAGAGAGAGAGAGGAGAGAGAGAGAGAGAGAGAGAGAGAGAGAGAGAGAGAGAGAGAGAGAGAGAGAGAGAGAGAGAGAGAGACGGTGTGTGTGTGTGTAAAGGAGTACAATATAAGGTAAGGCGCAACAGATATACTTGCTTGTGGTAGGGTAAGGATGAATTTAGGTTAAAGAGGTGGTGGGCATGAGCCGCCAACATTTGGATAAGACCTGCAAACATGGTCCACCGATGTCGACCTAAACTCAAGGAAAGTTAGGGAACCCATCACAATAGCAGTAATGGCAGAAAGTCAAGATAGATAAGCAGGAGGTGAACAAATCTAGGAAGCTGAAGACACGCAGACATTTCTCGCCATTTCACCAGTTCAGCCGGACCACATGAGCTCCACAGCAGAGCTCTTATAGGGCAGGGCCGAAGGATGAGGCAAGAACTGCTACACTGCAGCACCAACCAAGAAGTGATCAGGGCGAAGAATGCTATATCAGGTCAAAGGTAGAAAAAAAAAAAAAAAAAAAACACACAGCGAGATGCACAAAAATACACTACTTAGCCTTAGGGGAATCGAGTCAGGTCGGTTGGAGCAGCGACCGAAGAGACAAATCAGGTCAGGAGCCTACTACCTAGCCAGGCCAGGGAGGCATGTGATATAGGCTGCCCGAGGAAAACCGAATGGGACAGGATAAGAATAGAAAGGGAAAATATAGAAAGAGGAAAGAAAAACTACTGAAAATTAGTCAAGCCGACGACAAAAGGCCGAGGGGAGAGGGAGGGAATGAACCACAACCATCCCCCATCAAACTCCAGTCGCCGGCCCCGAAGCCCCCCAACCGCGACAAGGAGAGTAGTACCAGGGGGGACCTTAAACAAGTTAAATGTTATAAGTTAGTCTACAGTGACTAGATAGCCTATTTAAATGAATAACATTAAATTTAACTCAGATTTCAGTAAATGGCTGTGGTAATATATATACAAACATCAATCTATGTTAATTCTGTAATCCTCAGAAAAGAGTGGACTAGAGCTGTAGACAGCAAACATGTGTAGGTTCCAATAAAGAAACTAACACAAACAATTACAAGTTTATAACCACAATATTTTTCTTTTTTGTCCAGAGCAACAAACTAAATTATAATACAAGTTAGTCAAAAACCAAATCTAGCACTCATTACCAGCAATAATTAGTCAGCCAGACGAATGGGTTAACAATTTGTTTTCTGTATAGTGTGTTTTTTTGGTTTTTTTAATATTAGTTTAACCAGACCACTGAGCTCTACAAAGAACTCTCATAGGGCTGGCCCGAAGGATTCAATCAAGATATATAACTAAACGAGTCAAGATAGATAGGGAAGGGCAGTAGGGGAACAAATTGAGGCAGGTGAAGACACGCAGACATTTCTCGCCATTTCATCAGTTCAGCCGGACCACATGAGCTCCACATCAGATCTCTTATAGGGCAGGGCCGAAGGATGAGGCAAGAACTGCTACACCGCAACACCAACCAAGAAGTGATCAGGGCGAAGAATGAAAGATCAGGTCGAAGGTAGAAAAAATCACATCGAGAAGCAAAAAATGCATTACCGAAGGGAATAAAGTCAGTCCGGCCACATCAGCAACCGAAGAGACAAACGGGTCAGGAGTCAATCACCTAGCCAGGCCAGGGAGACATGAGATATAGGCTGCCAAAGCACACTAAAGTTGCCACCACCATTCTTATAAATCACTATCGTCTTAATTCACACTATGATGAGTCCAGAAATTGTTACCTCATGTCTCTTGTCATAGGGAGGGCTGGAGCAAATGGGTACTACATTTTCACATTTATATACTGACTGACATTATAACCGGTAGACATATTAGGCGATTATTCATGCCATTTTGGAGTTATGAGAGACTGGGGGCGGAGATATAGCTTGTCCAAATGAACAGACTATAATCTTAATTCGTAAGGGACACTAAGTACCGGTAGTACATTTTAAGGGGAGGTATTTAGCTTGTTCTCTAGACCTCCATCAAGCTTAAAATTACACCCCCTTGAGTCCCTTTCAAGATAAATTTGTACATTTTTCGGTAGAAAAATGTCCCGGCCGAAGGCCGGTTCCTCTTAAATTACAGGCTCGCTATCGCTCGCCAGGATAACATTGACACCTGAATTGCACGAAAGGTCTTAATATGGGGTGAAAGTTCTTAAAATCGCTAAACTAATGGGGCAAACGTTTTATAATATCAAAAGCAATGGGGCTAAACAGGAGGGAGAAAGGGGTCAAGAAAAAAATCCCTCAAGTGGAAATCTCCCCTTAACACACAGGCTATACCGTTTGACTTTATAAACGGTAGAAATATTAGGTCGATTATTCATGTCATTTTGGCGTTATGAGAGACTGGGGGCGGAAATATAGCTTGTCCAAAATAAACCTACTATAATCTGAGTTAGTTAGTTATGTAGAGCAGATTAACCAGACCACTGAGCTCCATACAATTCATAAGGGATTCATAAGCAGGTTATATCCATAAAGCTTAATGTTTTCCAGTAATATTTGGATATGGTGGTTTCTCTATAGGCTGTCGTCAGATGAGCTGAAGTGACATTCCTTTTAACCCCTTCTGTACCCGCGACGTATTTTGCCTTTATTCTGGCTACTATTAGACGATTTTGTTAAGTATATTAAGGGCCTCCAGCAGCAATTCACAAGCTTTGAAACATCTCACTTTAGCCATTTTACTACCACAGATCCTTCTTAAACTGAAAAAAATCCTCTAAATGTAGCTAGGATAAAGTTAAATGACGTCACCGGTAAAGAAGGGGTTAACAATACGAAGGGGAAAGCACCCAATAGTCTCACAAAATATTATTCTGCAAATTTCAAGAATATTTGCAGTAGCCTACTCTTTGGAATGGTTAAGTACAATCGGGAAACATCCTCGGGTGTCTGAAACAGCAATTTTACTAAAGCATTCGAAGACAAGCAAACATAAAACTCCAATAACAATACACAAAAAATGGTAGGAAAGGTGTATACACTCACAAAAAACACTCCTTCAGTTCCAGTGAAAGTGGCACACAAGGTTTCGGAAACAATAAATACATTCGTTACCCATAAAATGTCATATTCTTTCACAGAAAATTGCATGAGAAAACGAATTCCATGTTTAACTAAATAAATTATACAGTTTTGTTTTCCTTTCTTCACAATATAAATATTAATGATTGTTAAATACTACATAGAGAATAACTGACCATTCCAAAGTTACGAGAAAATTGCAGGCATCAAACATTTATAGGATAGGTCCACACTTTTCTCCCATATTTAAAGGCTACTGGTAGGTTAGATAAATACAAAGCACCGTGAAAAACAACACAAGCAAACTCATACAAAACAACAAAATAAGCAACAATTATGAAATCGAGTAGGTCACACTATAGTCTTTTTTTTCAGGTGAGAGTAAATTAGATCCCTTAGGAATTTATGTTTAGATACTTAATGGAAAAACATGAAACTAATATATGTAGGCTATCTGCGTCATATAAATGCCAAGTTTTCATAAATAAATATATATACTGCTAAAAATATCTTCGTAATAGCCGAGTGATCAAAGTGGGGACATGGTAATTTACCGTCGGTTGGAAAAAACCTGACTACATATTTTAGCTACGGTACGCTGTGGTTACATAAGACCACAAAGAACAAATGCTCAGATTTTAATAATCATAAAAAATATCATACCTGCGATGTGTTTGTTTAAATACTAAGGACACTAATAATTCAAATACTGTCGAAATCATTGCTTACCAACTTTTTAAATTATATTCATTAATCAGTTCCATTCCTTATTGTAGTATACCTTGAAAGTACAATACCTGTAGGCTATCAGCTAAGGTATTAATTGCTTATGTTTATTGGGTAGATATATAAGTTCGTTAAACAAATAATTGATATGACAGCTGATCAGGTTTGAGTTCCAACAGGAAAACCCAAAATTGAGTCATTGGTTCCTTAATCACTACGTACAGTATATATATTTAGACATTCGTATTTATAAACTATTTTTAGTATGGGTTGCATATTTTACAGCGACTATCTCTAAACTGCATGTTCTTTCTAGAATATAAATTGTGTGTATTTGTTTTTGCATAAAGTAAGAACCTATAGCCTCATTTTTTTTTTTTTTTTTTTTTTTATTAGTTTAACCAGACCACTGAGCTCTACAAAAGAACTCTCATAGGGCTGGCCCGAAGGATTCGATCAAGATATATAACTAAACGAGTCAAGATAGATCGGGAAGGGCAGTAGGGGAACAAATCGAGGAAGGTGAAGACACGCAGACATTTCTCGCCATTTCACCAGTTCAGCCGGACCACATGAGCTCCACACCAGAGCTCTTATAGGGCAGGGCCGAAGGATGAGGCAAGAACTGCTACACCGCAACACCAACCAAGAAGTGATCAGAGCGAAGAATGAAAGATCAGGTCGAAGGTAGAAAAAATCACACTGAGAAGCAAAACATGCATTACCGAAGGGAATAAAGTCAGTCCGGCCACATCAGCAACCGAAGAGACAAATCAGGTCAGGAGTCTGCTACCTAGCCAGGCCAGGGAGACATGAGATATAGGCTGCCTGAGGACAGCCAAATGGGACAGAATAAGAATAGAAGGGGAAAAACATAGAATGAGGAATGAAAAACTACTCAAAATTAGTCAAGCTGAGGACGTATAGCCTCATTGATTGTTGCTTCTATAAAGGACAAATGAAGTTCATCCGACTGAGATTCAACTACAAATCAATCCTGTTTGAAAAACATAATAAACATAATCTGCAAAATGAAAACTCTGATAACCTACCAAAAAAGAAAGAAAAAAAGAAAGAAAACAAAAAGAAAACATATATATACACATAAACACACACACACATATATATACTGTATATTAATGCAAATGTAAAATATGGAAAACCATAAAATATTTTCCATCAGTTACATCGAACCTTCATCCAAATAAATATCGCAGCAACAAAAACCAATAGCAATATGCTACATATATGAATAGCATTACAGTAGGCCTACCTGTTCTTTCTAATCAAGATACTAAGCATAGCCTATAACTAAATATAAACCAAGTACATGTTCAACCTTTCATTTGCAAAATACAAAATTTGATAGCCCTCCCCCCCCAAAAAAAAAAAATGAAAATCGGAAAATATTTTCCATCACATTTATATAAACCTTGCTCTGAATATACAACATAAATCAATAGCATTATAGTACCGGTGCTCCTTTACAATCAAGCTACTAAGAATATAAATACAACATAATAAAATAATAAAATTTTCGACCTTACAATTTCATATTTGAATCACTTGTTTTAGGCCTTAACATTCTTAATAACTCTAAATGCTTAGTGAAAGACGACCACAATCAACTCAATGTTCGATGACTGTAGTTTGATTTACTCGGTGTTTTTGTTCTCGAAGGATGGTAGGAAATCCTGTGAGAATATCAAAGGGTGTACCAATGTGTCATGTGGAGACATTTCATCCAGCATCATGAGTTCTGTCTCAGTTTGTGAAGGGCAAGATACATCAAAGATTTCATTATCCTCGGGCATCTCATCTCCAGTAACAGGGTAGTAGCAGCACTGGAAGATGGAAGGATATAAACCTTTACACTCATAATCATCAGATAAATCCTCAGTGGTTGGGTTATAACTTAGATTCTCAGTGGTTGGGTTCTCAGATAGACCCTCAATGGTTGGGTTATAAGATAGATTCTCGGTGGTTGGGTTATAACATAGACCCCCAATGGCTGGGTTATCCTCTACGCACATGTCAAAATCATCATCGGTTGGGTTACAATATAGACACTCAATGGTGGAGTTATCCTCTATGCACACGTCACATGGAACCTCACTGGTTGATTGATTAGATAGATTCTCAATGGTTGGCTTATCCTCTATGTGCACGTCACGTGGATCCTCACTGGTTGATTGATTAGATAGACTCTCAACGGTTAAGTCCTCCTGTACGCGGACATTACCGTCAACTTGGTCATCTTTGTTGTCTTTGAGGATGGGGATGTAGTCTTCTTTGAACACAAGGGTGCTCGTCCTCTTCTCCTGTTTGATGGCTCTCATTGGTGCTAACGGTATCTCATCGAATGTTGTGGTACACTTGGGTAGGTGTGTGATTAAGTATGGGGCCTCCCAACCTTCCGGGCACTGTAGTAGTTGTAGTAATTGTTGTGCCATGGCTCTGAGAATGTCAATCCAGCCTGTAAGGAACAATTGGAACATGTTTAAACTGCTTGGGACCAACAGAAGTTGAGTGGGACAATTGAATTAATATATCCTGTTATTTATAATACTCAATGTTTTGTGATTTACTTCCAATTGCATCTAATGATAGGGTATTATACAGCGAACACAATTGAAACCAAAGTTACCAACCAACACATTAAAAAAAAAAAAAAAAAAAAAAAAAATCATAGGTCTTGAAAATATTTTTAATATACTGTTTAAGTATGTTAAAAAAAAATCTTCACTTACAAGAGACAACCAGAGTTGCAATTATGGAGGTAGAAGAACACAACTTTTAACTGTAACTGTACATACCTGGCACAAGGATATTTTTAACCCAACTCGGCCAGAATAGATTAATACTGATGTCATAGACTAGTTGGGTTGGCCATCTGTAAAAGATGTTTAATCTCCTTTCATGCAGATTGCAGTTTTTAGAAAAGTTGGATGGCTAATAAAAATAAGCAAAGCAAATGATCAAGTTACAAATTTGAGCTCATGGTCAATTTCGAAGACAAGAGACCAACTGCAAAGTTAAATAAGCGAGGAAGACATGTTAGTAGACTAGAGGACCCGCTCTCAAAAATAAAATAAAATAAAAACATTACTTTGATGACATGCTTGACAGACAAAGCATGCACATGGGCGTTTTGGTCACTAACAAAATGGCAAACTTTGTAGTGAAACAACTGCAACACAGTAGTATGTGTTAGCTTCGGGCTCATACACCAACTTGCCACCTCTAGGACCCATGGGGGAGCAGCAAATGCTCCCAAATACAGGGCCATATAGTTTTCCTCACTCACCGTGTATAAACAAAAGTGTAATGTCCTTGTGATGTATTTTTTAGAAGATATATGGTTTCTGAGAGATACCCGGGTTGCTCTCTGTGTAGCCTAGACCTAGCATATTATGAACACACAAATATCAGCAATAGAAGAGGCCAGGCAGATGAAAATGGAGTTCAGCAACTCCTTTTAACATGTTTGCAGCCCTCCAGGCCCAGGGTAGTCTATTTACATTTCCCTGTTCGATTGTTGCTCACAACTTTCCCCTATTTAGAAAACTAAATGATAACTAGTAGCCTAGGCTATATGAGCTAGCTAGCTTAACTAAAAAAAAAAAAAAAAAAAAATCAACATAAAAAGTATGGTATTTAATTAAACTTATCCAATATAGGCTAACCTAGAATTACCTAACCTAGCGTAACCTAACCGATGATTCTGGATTGATCCTTGTGGTCGGATTGTGGATATATGATTTCACATGAACTCGAAGTGGTTAGGCTACGTTAAACTGGTGCACTTGGTTTAACCTAATCAAACTAATGCAAGCTAACTTTGTTGTAACAAACACAACTTAAACAAAACCAACAGCCATACCTTGACCTGCCTAATCTAGGCCTATAGCGAATTGTTTCCAGTTGACGGTAAATTTAGTCCTTTACAAGCTGATTTATCAATATAGGCTATACTTATTGGACATACTTGAAACTAATTATAAATGGATCTATGTCATATACATTAATAATCTATTTTTTATTAATGTCACCACAACACCAAACACCTCCAATGAAATTAATGAAAACATATAGCCTATGTGATCCACCAGGATTCGAACCCGGGATATCACACACACATTTTTAGACACCTTAACCATTACACCACCACCCATACACAATATTCGAAATAGCTTAGTAATCAAGGTGGGAACAAGGCAACATAGCCTATGGTACGGTAACCTAACTAAACTTAACCTAAGCTATCTTAGCCAGCCTAGGCTAAACTAGCCAAATAAAATAAAGTAGACGTGCCGTTTTGCCCAAAATCAAAATGGCATACCCAACTCTGCGATGGGTTACCATCATCACTACTAATACCATCATTAAACACAATCATCACTACTACTTCCATCATCACTACAACTGCCACAATCATCACGAGTACTGTCATCATCATCATTAGGCTACTATGATCATCATCGAGGTAACTCTTTGGTGCGTAATCTAAGTAGGCCAGGCGAAGCCTAAGTCTACACAAAACATAATATAGAATTTGAAAATGCAGTAACACCCATGGTCCATGGAGGTAGAATGAGATATGGACGTTGCTTATCAAAGAAACGAGAACGGATATTTAACCAAAAAAATCGAAAAAACAAAAACGTGATTAGGCTAGGCTAGAGATCTTGTAGGGCCACTAGGCTATCATAATGTTGCGCAAGGGAAGAAAACATGAGCCAAATGATAGAAATTCACAATTTATGTACGCTACGCTAATTATGAATAGGCTATGCATGATAATAATGATGATGAAAGTGAAAAATTATAAGCAAACAAAAACAAGTGTAGGCTAAACAAATTGACGCTTTACTGATTGCCGTGAAGCCTCGGCGGCTCAAACTAGGCTATAGGCTAGTTGAAAACAAAAATAATAGGCCTAGGCCTAATACAAGTGTTATAGTTACCTGCCAGTCAAGTGATTTTTGTAGATTGAAGTTTGGAAGGGATCAGTCCATAAATTCTAACTAGGCTAACTTAAGTCTTAACCTAACCTTTGGAGTGGACACACATGATAGCCTAACAAATTATAAAACATAGCCTATGCCTAGGCTATCTACGAAGGTAGGCTAACACCATTTATAGTCTAATATTTCTAGTTGAGGGTAAATTGCCATGTTACTGTTCTCATTACTCAGCTATTAGGTAGATTTTGTAGCGAAATGTATCAGAATATCACGCAGAGACAGTAGATTCATATTTTCCCATTAGGCTCGGTAAATCACTTGTTAAGGGATTCCACATAGGCTACCATCATAGTGCCTAGGACATTATTTTATCATAGAATTGTTGGGAAGTAGCTTAAATTTCCACGGAAATACAATGCAATATTTATTTTTGAATACTCCATTCTGAATACCAACATCCCAAGGACCCACGAATCCGTTGCTATCTGATAATCTGAAACAGCAACACCAAATATTAAAATTACCGTGGTTGACAGACTACAATAATACCAACAATTCTTTCGATCTACTATAGGCTAGTTCACAGACATTCTTGGGCACCTAGAATGTGATCACACTACAATAATACATAATTATTTCATCACGTCATCCTAACCTCCCTTCAATATAAACACTAGCCTAATGCTTACGTCGAAAGCGAAACTAGCACACTAGGGGAAGAATAAACAATCCACACTTTTTCTACATTTGAATGGCTAAAAGGTGGTTAATGGACATTATTATTACCTAACGCTTGTCTTGTTTGTGGGAAAGGTTTGGTAGCACTGAATATTTACTTACAACTACAACAATTGACGTGAAAGATGAGCCCGGATGAGAGATACGTCGAAAAACGACCTATCTCCACGGAACTCTGACTGCTACTGAGTACTGAGTAACTGATGGCTATAGGAATGCAGGCTGCAGCCTGTAGCTCCCACTTTTTGACATTTAAATTCACGTTGCTTTTTCATCAACATTTCCACACACTTGAACCCGCTTTCCATAAATGTTTTAACCAACAACAACATGAGTTATTGTAATGAATACCTGTGCAACTATTTTATCAAATGAGCATCATCGTGGTCGGATTTGGGCTAGGATAATATGAATAAGCTGCATTATCCATCGATCTCTGGTTTTATCCGTAGCCACTACCGTAGTATAGTTTGTCAATAATTTAAGAAATTATATATTCATAGTAATATTAACTATAATAACACATTTAACAAACCAGGCTACGATATCCTGGCTGCAATCAAGCTAGCCTCAATGATATAGCAAAGTAGGGAGGCTATAAGTTGGTTTATTTCCAGCTGATGGGAAATTGAAACTTTTAGCAGCGGATTTCTTGATACCTAATGGATAAATATGAAACTATTATGTCTCTGCATCTTCTTACCAAGTTTTCATAATTAGCAACATATTTCGCTAACAAATAATCGTAACACGTGAGTAATTAAGATGGAGATATGGCAATTTACCATCAGCTGGAAACAAATAGACTATATAATATTTATACTACAAAGTACAGTAGCCTACTGTCGTAAATGGTTTCCACAACTTGTTGGCAAAGTTGCATTAATAAATGTTCCTTATGAACTGCCTTAGTGTTTAAATATCATATATCTGCGTTATAATGGCGGGAATTGACGACTTACGAGTTCTAATCTATAAGAAAGTTAGAGCTGCAGACATCGATATATAGCAGAATTACCAGCTAAAATATGGTCGTAGTACATTTATAAATATATAAAACCTAATTCGTCATAATTTCTACTCACCAGATACCTAAATTATTATTGCATTTCTGTTCTATATCGATGTTTACAGCTCCAACTTCCTTATAGAACGAAACTCGCAAGTGGTGAATTAATCGGATATACAGTAGGCTACGGTCTGACTATATGAGAAAAATAACAGCAGGTAAGAGCTCTAGAGAAAAATATGCAAGCAGAGCATCAGGATCCAAATAAAGTTAACTTAAGACTTTCTGTTATATGATAAGCCTGGGAAACACTCCATGATTGAGAGGCTTAAAGTAACAATTCCAAGTCAAACATTAGCCTATGTATAAACGCGTGAACCGAGCAGCAACATACTATAGTCTATTCGCTGTAAGTAGGCGAGAAATCATGACCTCTAACCTCTGTAACTCAAAAACGACTACAGTAATCGAGCTAATATTTCTACCATTTGGGAAGAGTCAGTCAAGGAATAGATGTGGAAATTTACAGCCCATTTTCTCTAGCCCCTTTTGAGTTACAGAGGATAGAGATCATGATTTATCGCCTACATACAGCGAATAGACTATATAAACTATATATTTAGATGTCCGAGCCTGCACACAAGGACCTTATGCTCGATTCATGAGATAAGAGGCATACAATGTGACACAGTTACTAGTTAACCTAAATTAAACGCTTACATTTGCTCAATAACGCCATCCAAGAACATCAGGTAGCATCAGTAAGGATTAATTAAAAGACGGCTCTGGCAAGATTTTTGGGGTTTCCGCACTGGTTTCCGTACACTCCCCCCCATTTCATCACCTGCTGTAGGGGTATACTACACACAGAGACTGATATATACACACACACAGCAACACACTTATACACACACACTTACATGCACACAAATACACTATTAAGCATACACATGCTTACACAAGTGCACGCATACCTAGGCCTATATACGCATATGCATGAACACTTACACATTCACATAAACGCACACAGTCATTTATAAGAACATAAGAACATAAGAAAACGGGAGTCTGCAGAAAGCCGATCGGCCCACACAAGGCAGATCCCTATCACACCCAACCCCAATTACAAGTCCTAATTATAAACCCAACTCACTAATACCCTGAGGACTGACCTCACCAAAACGGTCAGAGATCAACACAAGATTACGGGGATCTGCAGAGCGCCGATTGGCCCACAACCGGCAGATCCCCCCTCATGCCCAACCCATCTCGTCCATATGCCTATCTAATTTTATCTTAAAGCTCCCTATCGTTCTCGATCCTACCATATCACTCGGTAGCCTACACCACATGTCTACAACTCTGTTACCAAACCAATATTTGCTTATATCTTTTCTGAAACGAAACTTATCTTATTTAAAACCATTTGTTCGAGTTCTTTCGCTATCACTGAGCTTCAGTACATTTTTCATGTCCCCTTTATTAATCTCACTAACCCACTTGAACACTTCTATCATATCCCCTCTAACTCTGCGTCTTTCTAACGAATGTAAGCCTAATTTGTTCAACCTTTCTTCATTTGGTAGATATCTAATATTATGAATCATTTTTGCCGTTCTTCGCTGTACTCTCTCCAACGAATCTATGTCCATTCTGTAATAAGGACACCAAAATTGGACTAAAATTGGACTCACTAATGATAAGTAAAGTTTTAAGATAACATCAGCAGTTCTGTTACTCACACTCCTTGAGATGAACCCGAGAATCCTGTTTGCCTTGTTACGAACGCTTATACCCTGTTTTCTAGGCTTCAAATCGTTGCTAACAAACACACCCAAATCTTTCTCGCAGTCTGAGTTTTCTAATTCTGTATTAGCTAGTTTATATTTTGCAATAGTGGAATATATGTACAAGCTCAGATTAATATGCAGGATTCGAAACTGCATAATACATCTAGGCTTGTCCATATTTCTTTAACTGTCTTGATAGCGTAATGCATAGTGCGCGGAATTTTGATGTGAGTATCCTCGGTTCGAGTCCTCGGAGTGCCACATGTATTTGTTGATTTCATTAATTAAGTTTAGATGTGAAGTTGGTTGGTGTAAGAAACATAATAATTCGTCTTCCCTATTTTTAATAGCTTGCATTTGTCAAAGTTAAAATTCATCTGCCAATTTACTGACCATTCGTGTAAGGTATCTAGATCCCTTTGGAGGCACTCTATGTCGCTATCACCAGTGCTACCAATATGGCGGAGGTTGGTCAATCTCTTGAAACTAGCCTATAGGGTATCTCGATCTATAGTGTACCCTAGTTAGAGATCGGCTAACACGCGACACGATTCTGCACATACAGTATACTTTATTCTTTATTCACCTTTCTTTTCTACAAGCCCCAACACTCTAAAAAGGTTATCACTGAAGAAAGGTGTTATATGTGTAGCTATATACTCGTATGTTGGTATGCGCGTGTTTGTGTGTCGTAAATATAATTAAGTTACCCTATAAACTGTAGTTTTCTATGATTCAAGAAATATAGAAAATGACATTATATGATAAACTTAAGTATATATACTTCACACTAATTATTCTGGTTTAAATTATAAAACAGTTCAAGCCAGCGAAACATGCACTATAGTCCATTCATTATAGGTAGGCTAGAAATCGTGAGCTCTAGCCTCTGTAACTCAAAATGGGCAGGAGCAAATGGGCTGTAGATTTTCACACCTATTCCCTGGCTGACTCTTCCCAAATGGTGAACATATTAGCTCGATTACTCCAGCCGTTTTTAGAGTGACTGAGGTTAGGGGTCACGATTTCTGGCCTACTTTTATTGAACGGACTTATTATGATGATATATATATATATTTTTTTTTTAAGCCATCAAGCCACCCCATCAGACCCTCAAACTGGCCTGTGTGGTACGGAGATTGGACAAGCCGAACTGAGCGTGTAGTAGATTCTAAACCATTACACCACCAATACAGATAATGATGTTCTGACCAAGGCGACAAGGGAACGATGGTTAACTATTTGGTCAAACCAGACCTACCAATAGAGATCAATTGACAAAGAAATGGGGTCAATAATAATAATAATAATAATAATAATAATAATAATAATAATAATAATTATTATTATTATTAGTTCTGAAGAAAAAGGAGAAAAGAGGGCTGGATGTGATGGAGATGAGCTGCTTGAGGAGTATGTGTGGAGTTACTCGTAGAGACAGATTGAGGAATGAAGAGATACGTAGGAGAGTGGGGCAGCAGGTACATTTGTCAGCCAGAGTGGACAGAAGGGTGCTGAGCTGGTATGGTCATGTTGAACGAATGGGAGATGAAAGGCTTACAAAGATAATATGTGAGTCAGGTACAAGGGGAGATAGAAGGGCAGGAAGACCCCCATTGAGATGGAGAGACTGTGTAAGAAAGGCTTTGGATGATAGAGGAATGACTATAGATCAGGCAGGGGAAGTGGTGGTGGACAGGAGTGAATGGAGAATGCTTGTGAATAGTTGAGTGAACACATGGTCATTTGGAGTAAGGGGTCGGGCGCAAGTTGGACTAGATAATAGTCCATCAGGCGCCTGGCCCGGGGAGACGATTAATATGAAGGGTGTGCCTGGAAGTGTGGTGGGAGGGCTTGTGGCTTTGGCTCCGCTGCATGTCTGCCTGCCGAGATCGGAACCTCTCCGGGTGGTCAGGGGCCGGGAGAGTGCTGGAGCGACCTTGGTAACCCTGGTCTCTGGGTCTTCTCCTGGGTGACCTGGATGTGTGAGAGTTTGTGTTTTTTATCTGTGTTTATTTTTTGTTTTATGTTGTTTTTGTGTTTTCCCTGTTCTTGCTCTGTCTTGAGTCGGCTACCCCCAAAATGGGGATTGGGCCTGAGCATATAGATAGATAGATAGTTAGCAATTTACAGAGTTGGTACCACATAGTATGTTACAAATATGACATGTACCAGCCTTGCATAATTCCAACTAAGGATAGCCCAATAAGGCCGTTAGGCGTATTTCCATTGGGGTCCTTGTGGGATTAGGTTAGCAGGGGAAATGGGGAGGATAAAAAAATAGATACTTTAGAGAAAGTATTTCTAGGGGGTTATTTTAAGATACCTTACATCCTATAAGGTCAAAGGTCTTACAATCGCCAAACTAATGTGGCGAACATCTTAAAATCTCGAAACTAATGGTGCTAAACATGAGAGAAGGGAGTCGAGAAAAACACTTCCTTAAGGGGAGATGGTTCACTTTTTGGGCGATTTTTGCATGTATTCAACATTTGTCTAGTTTCCTTCCTAGACCTCCACCAAATTAAAAAAACAAAAAAAATCCATTAGATCCCCCTTCTGGATTAATTTGTACATTTTTCGGTAGAACAATGTTCCGGCCGAAGGCCGGTTCTTCCAACATTTTACAGGCTCACTATCGTTCGCCAGTGGAAAAATTGACACCTAAACAGCATTAAAGGTCTAAATATTGACGAAGAAATGGGGCGAAAGGTCTTAAAATCGACTAACTAATGGGGCAAACATCTTAACATCTGAAAACTAATGGGGCTAAACATGAGGGAGAAAGTGGTCCAGAAAACCGGCCCATGTGATACATAAATCCCAATCAAATAGTAGCCAATCTGGGTTTTCTGAGGCTCAGTAAGATAATTCGCCAAATATAATCACATCGCTCAATTTATATCATAGGCAGTTTTACAATCTGTAAACCTTTAGAATCACAACATTATTATTATGTGATTTTATTATAAAAAAAAAAAATCCTCGGAAATAAAATATCTAAATTAGTTACCCGTAAAATTGCCTTTTTCTTAAATGCCTAATTAGAAAAAAACGATGTAATATTATGGGAAACTATTATATATTTGGTTAATGTTCTTTAACATTATTTTTTTATTATTAAAGTAAACTGCAAGGATAATTAGCTAATATTATAATATTACGAGAAATATACATGCATAAAACATATGTTTAGATTATGTAAAATAGAGTAACAAAGTATCTAGCCTATGTAGATATTTTAGTTGAAGCTTGAAGGGTTTGGAGCGCTGGCAGTGGTTCATTATTAATTTGACTTGATCTCGCGTCGCACGGTAATAGAAGATTCTCCCAAAGTCTTTCATATATACGTGATTTTCTGTTAATTAGTGAACGTTAATTGTTTAATTATACACACAACAGGATGGGGTTCGGTAAACTGTTCAAGTTCAACACCAAGAAGAGCCAGGGTGTGAAATTTGTGACAGGGTTGCTAAAATCGATCGGTGTGGATTGGGAGGAAAAATCAAAAGGCTACCCAACATTGGTTGAATCCCTCGTCGATGAAATCAAGAATCTTCGATGTATGGTGGAAGCTGGAAGTGTTAACAGGGAAACACTAGAAGGTATTATCAACGAGAAAGTTGTTGAAAGGGAGAACATCAAGAAAGAAAATATAAATTTGCAAAATGAACTTACTCGCGCTAAAAATGACCATCAGTTGGCCGATAGTATTTTGAATTATAAAATTAAATCTATTTTTAAACTGCAGGAGTCGATAGCAGAAAAAGATGAAAATATGAATATCTTGCAATCTTCCCTTGCTAAAATTAGAAAAGATAATGAGGAAAAATCTCAATTCATAGAACAATTGAGAAGTCGTCTGCAGGAAAAAAATGCCGTTAAAGATAATTTTAAATCTTGGTTATCAAAAATGAAGGGCAAATAAGAAACATAATTTTTCGTATTTGTTAATTATTAGTATTTGATTAGTACACTTTATTCAATAATTTATATGCTTTACTTTTTATTTGTATTGGATTAAGGTATTTTATTCAAGAATTCAAATAGTGTTATTATTTTTAGTTTATACGGATACTTTGTTTAGTAATTCAAATTATATATTATCTTTAGTTGATTAGGATACTTTATTAATGAACTCAAAGGGTGTATTTATTATTTTTAGTTGATAAGGAAACTTTATTAAATTGGTATATTTGTATTTTTTGTTGATTAGGATACTCAATTCAATCATTTCGACCAGCGAGGTTAAACAACGTAGTCTTTTTTATGATCCCCCTTCTCTCTCATGTTTATCCTTATAATCACCATAGCTATCATATCAGTGTCGAAAGTTGCATTTAGGCCTTAGGGTATAATTAGTTTTATTTAAGGTAGTGTTTTTTTTATGAACCCCCTTCTCCCTCATGTTTATCCCCATTACTTTTGAGATTTTAAAGATGTTCACCCCCGATAGTTTGGCCATTGATCAACTTTTCGCATCATATTCTTGTCAGATTTAAGACCTTTTATACCATTTAGGCGTCGATTTCTTCCTGGCGATTTCACTCGCCTGCAATTTATAAACATACCAAAAGACCCTCATCGAGATAAATTCGTACATTATTTGGTAAAACTATGTCCAAGCCAAAGACCGGGTCCCCCTAAATTGCAGGCTCGATATCGCTGTCCAGGAAAAAAAATCAACACCAAAATGGAAAGAAAGACCTTAAAATTGACAAGGAAATGAAGACGAAAGGTCTTACAATCGCCAAACTAATGGGGCAAGCATCCTATAATCTAAAACAAATGGGGCTAGATATGAGGGAGAAGGGGGTAACAAAAATATAATAAACTGTACACATTTATCTTGAAGGAGGGTCTTGGGCGGGTGTTTTTTTAAAGTTTGAGGGAGGTCTTGGGAGGAAACTAAAACAAATATATAACAAAATACATAAATAAGCAAATATATACTTATGGGGGGACCTGGTTCGATGTCCGGGGAGAGGTTTGTATAAACTATTTTTTTTTTCTTCAGTTGTTTATTTATACTGTATATCAAATAGGATTAAGGGGAAACGGATAAATGGGTTTCGATGCCAGACATGATTATACTCAGTAGCTTGTAGTCAATTATTAGGATGAAGTGGGAGTATGCTCTAGTGAAAACAGGTCAGTTGTTCTTAAAGTAACTGTAACCTTGATAGTAAAGTAATATACTATGGATGATGATGCCTTGGGAAATATTTATATGTAAAATAATATTGTAGGAGTACATGCTGGTAAATAAATAACAACCCTTAACCCTATTAATTGAAAGGTCTGTTTTATATGAGGCATACTGATTATATGCAGACACACACACATTATATATACAGTATATACCGGTATATATATATGACAACAAACCCTACATCACCAGCCTAAAAAAAATTAAAACAAAAGTGTTCCCATCACCTCATCAGTGTGCCTTCACCTCCCCTCTATGTCATTATGTTATCCCCCCCCCCCTCCTCTCTCTCTCTCTCTCTCTCTCTCTCTCTCTCTCTCTCTGTTATAATTATTGCGTGAACGAGTGAGTTACCCAATGTATATTTTTGTGTAATGTTAAAAACATATATTCACACTCACATTATCTCTTTAAATATAAATAGATAGATAGATAGTTAGATAGATTGATTAAATAAATAGATATATTGCGGGAGTGAGGGCGTGTTCAATATTAAAATATATATATCATAATTTAGTAAAACATAAGTACTTTTCAATAATTGTATATAAATAAAACATGTGATCAGCTATTACTGATAAGATAATGCAATACACTTACAGTATCATGAATAATATTACTTGATTTTCCTGATAGTCTGTTAATTACGTGTGTGCAGACAAACGTAATATAATTAAGCCATTACAGAGAGAGAGAGAGAGAGAGAGGTTAACCCCTTCATTACCGGTGACTTATTTTTTATTTTATACTTGCTCTATTTAGACAATTTTGTGCAGCTTAAGAAGGAGCTGTGGTAGTAAAAAGGGCTATGGGAGATAGGTCGAAGTCTGTCGATTGCTGGAGGCCCTTTATAAACTGAATAAAATCGTCTAATATTAGCCAGAATATAATGGAAAAGACGTGGCCGGTACAGAAGGAGTCAAGAGTTGTGGCCTACTTCTTTGGAACAGGGTATAGTAATTTAACCCTTTCAGTATTACAGCGCCTTTCTTCATTTTCTGCTAACTACCAGGAAGGAGGTGGTATTCTTTTCTGGAACGTCCCTTTCTCCCTCGTGCTTACCTTCATTAGTTTGGCGATTTTAAGACCTGTCGCCCCATTATTAATATTATTATTATTTTAAGACCTGTCGCCCCATTATTATTATTATTATTATTATTTTTTTTTCAGTGGTAAATCCTTTCCTTGCATTTAGGTGTCGATTTGTTCCTGGCAAGCGATAGAGAGGCTTCAATTTAGGAGGAACCGGTCTTTTTATCTACCGAAAAATACACAACCTTATCTCGATGGGTGTCTTTGGGGTATTATTTAAGCTTGACGGAGGTCTAGGGATAAAAGTAAAAATATATAATTATAATAATAATAAATATATAAATACATCAATTAAACAGCATTTTCCCCCTTTAAACGATTTTAGCGGATATAGGCCTAGGTACGATCTGTAGCATAGTTAGTACCCAATTCGCTCCCATGAGGTCCTTCCCAAGCTACAGAAAACCTTCTAATGCTAGAGATAGTCTGTAGCCTTTTCATGATTCGAGGTCCTTCCTAAGCTGAATAAAACCATCTAATAGTTGCCAGAGTATAACGAAATACTTTATATGCGGTATTCTTTGCATAACTGTAATTTTTGAGAGGGTAAATAGCGCCATTGTGTACTGAAAGGGTTAAATATACGCCGATGAGTTGACAAAATGAGGCCTAAAACTTTCAACCGATTTGTATTATATGCCGAGATAGTTAGATAGAGAGAGAGATGTAGAGATAGATAGATAGACATAGATTAAATAAATATAAACAAATAGATAGATAAATAGATAGATAGATATAGATAAATGGAGAGAGGTAAAAATGAGGGTCAAATAGATAGATCAATAGATGATAGACAGATAGATAAATGGAGAGAGGTAAAAATGAGGGTCAAATAGATACCGTAGATAAATAGATAGATAGATAGATAGATAGATAAATGGAGACGTAAAAATGAGGCGAGATGGAAGAGTTTAATATTAGAGTGAAGATGAGAGAGAGAGAGAGAGAGAGAGTGTGTGTGTGTGTGTGTGTGTGTGTGTGTGTGTGTGTGTGTGTGTGTGTGTGTGTGTGTGTGTGTGTGTGTGTGTGTGTGTGTGTGTGTGTGTGTGTGTGTGTGTGTGTGTGTGTGTGTGTGTGTGTGTGAGAGTAAAGGAGTGACAGTGTGTACCTACTAACGATTGGTTCACGGAAAGGCAACAAGATTTGGAACACCACCACCAGAAAACCTACCTTTTTTGTTTATCTATATATATATATATATATATATCTATCTCCTCCTTCCCCCCATTCTATCTATCACCTCCCCTTTCTCTCTACCTATCTGTCTATCTCTTTCTCTCTCTCTCTCTCTCTCTATCTATCTATCTATCACCTCCCCTTTCTCTCAATCTATCTGTCTATCTCTTTCTCTCTCTCTATCTATCTATCTATCTATCTATCTATCTATCTCCTTCTCTTTCTCTCTACCTATCTATCTATCTATTTCTCTCTCTCTATCTCTCTATCTATCTCCTCCTCTTTCTCTCTACCTATCTGTCTATCTCTTTCTCTCTCTCTCTCTATCTATCTATCTATCTATCTCCTCTTTCTCTCTACCTATCTATCTATCTCATTCTCTCTCTCTATCTATCTATCTATCTATCTATCTCCTCTTTCTCTCTACCTATCTATCTATCTCATTCTCTCTCTCTATCTATCTATCTATCTCCTCCTCTTTCTTTCTGCTAACTGCTAAAACTAAAAGCGCATGGAATACAAGACGGTGTGTTGAAATGGATAACAAATTGGCTCAGCGACAGAAAGCAAAGAGTAGTCATAAACGGTAAGGCATCTAAATGGACCAATGTAAGTAGCGGGGTACCCCGGGGATCGGTACTAGGACCAATTCTCTTTCTAATTTACATCAACGACATAGATGAGGGTCTCACCTGGACAATCTCAAAATTTGCTGACGATACAAAAATTGCAAATAGCGTACTCTCAAAAGAACAAGTTGACGATATGCAACACAATCTAGATAAATTGTCATGTTGGGCCCAAATTTGGCAAATGAGTTTCAATGCAGATAAATGTAAAGTACTACATATCGGATACCTAAATGAGAAAGCAAACAATTCGATGAATGGCACTCAGCTTAAGAATGTAAACAGAGAAACCGATCTGGGAGTAACAATATCGAGTAACCTAATACCGAGTCAACAATGTTCAGAAGTTGTTAAGAAGGCAAACAAAATAATTGGCTTTATAGGCAGGTCATTTGAGCATAAATCCAAAGAAGTTATCCTAACCCTTTACAATTCCTTAGTCCGCCCTCTTCTGGAATACTGCGTTCAATCCTGGTGCCCTTATTACCAAAAACATACTGTATGTAGGCCCGCACTGGTTGGGTCACTGGGAGGTACAGTTTAGGCTAGGTATTATAATTAGGGGGGAGGTAGTTGTTCTTTTCTGCACCCCCTTCTCCCTCATGTTTATCCTCATTAGTTTGGACATTTTATAGTACCGGTATGTCAATTTTATGTCCTTTAGTCTCATTTGTTTATAAATATCAAGACCTTTCGTTTTATTTTCGGTGTCGATTATATTCTGGCGAGCGATAGCAAGCCTGTAATATTGGAGGACCAGCCTTCGGCAGCGACGTTTTTCTACCGAAAAATGTACAAATTTATCTTAAGGATAACTTATTAAACCCTTCACCACCATTACATAATTTTCGTCATACTCTAGTTACCATTAGACGATTTTCTTTAGTAGTTTATAATCTACTTCTACGACTCAAATGGGTAAAGACAATCTCTAAAAATCTCAATAACATAGGTCCTTCTTAAATTACATAAAATCGTCCGAAATTGTGAGATGAGACAGCGAGACAGTGGCGATGCAGCTTTGAGAAGTCAGAGTTGCACCGAGCCACGAGGAGACAACCAGGCGTCGTAGGCAGGGTTACCAAAGCAAGTCCGCTAGAGTCGTAAATGTATGCCGAAAATCACTTAAATAATGCCATAATCGCAAGAATATCACTTAAAATGGCTCAAATCTCTAGAATTAGAACTTGTAATCGGTTCAAAATCTTTATTATCTTCTTGATCATAGCTAATATGATTTATTTCAAAACTACACTCGATTAACTATCCTAATATAATATAAAAATAAATCCATCACAACCTGTTCCCCAGAAGCGAAATGATAATTTTAAGTTTATGACTGCGTCATTCTCATTCAAACTTCTGCTCAGGTAAGACGTTCAAGTACTTACTGTAGTTTTTATAGTGATATTTGTACGTTTCTAGCCATAAATCGCGTGAAGTTTTTATCTACGAACTTCTTGAGTATTAATTAGAAGTACTGTACTGTACTTATATAACTATATTTACGACAAAGCTTAAGGTTTCGTCATAAAATAACACAAAATGACTGACCGTGGAGTCAAGCGGCCGCGGGACGGTTCCCATGCTAAATATAATGAAAGGTGTTACCAGAAGGATATAATGATGAAGAACTTTGCCAAGAAGCAAAAACTGGAAGTGATTAAAGTGCCTCGTCCGCAGACACAGGTGTCCCGGGGCCTCGTTAAAATTATCGACCCCAAACCTTTGAGAAAAACTCTGCCAAAAACTAATAATTATCGTCCTGGCCAAGGCAAGACTAACCCCGCTACAATGTCTCTGAGGCAGCGGTTGTTGCAAACCATCTCTAAGAATAGGTTCGCATTTGATCTGACTAACCCGTCTTGCAAGCTAAACAGCAAGCCAGGTAGCAGCTTCAGCGTGCGAAATACAGTCGCACCAAAAACCGCCTTCCCCAAACCAGTCCAAATGGTGGCGAATGAGGTCCGGGAACGAGCTGCCAGTAGCTGGAAGGCCAGGACTTCCCAGGTTATTACTACACAACAAGCACGTGATAGCAAGAAACCCACCACATTTATATATTTTTCAAGAAAGGTGTCTTTCTGAAATGCTGTGGCGGTCAGTATCGCTAATAATCCCGAAAATAAACATTTTCCGATTAAAACTCCTTCCCGGAAGAATCCCATTTTTATGTTGCATCTACGAGAATTAGGCATTCGTTAATTACTGAAATATAGTTATTTCAGTTGATTTGCTGTGATCCATTTATGTATTAGTTATTATATATAGTTATTTTATATGTGATTATATACGGAATGATTTGTTATAATAAAAGCAGCTTATTCTATAATTACTTTTCTGTTATGTTATCGTTAGGATTATCACACTTCAGTGAGGAATGTGAGTGTTTTTAAACTTTTAGTTACATTAAAATTGAAAACAAACTAAATCAAAACAATAATTAAATAAGCTAAGAATAGTTTCTAAATAAGTAAATACAATAATCAAGAAAGTTATAGACACTTTCTAAATAAATAAATACAATAATCAAGAAAGTTAAACACTAAATAAATAAATATAATATACAAAAATAATAATAAAAAGCACAATAATCCCTCATACGATTTTGTTTAACCATTTATTAACCAATTTAGGATTCGATGACGCGTTTCTTTATTATCAAAATGTATATTTTATTTATGCAAATGTATACCGTACGTATTAAAACATATACACACATACAGTAGATATGCACATGTATCAGCATGCACACGTCCCACTTCCACACAAGAACACACAATCTTACACTTCCACATACACAAGAGATAGGCTATATACACTTACAAATTTTTAAGCACATTTACATACATGCTTAAGCATACTAACAAACCATACTTACAAGAAGACACACATGCACATAAGAATACAAACACGCACACAGACGAGTGTACTGAATACACACGCACATTTACCCATGCATGTCCTCTTTTTTTTTTTTTTTTTTTTTTTTTTTTTTTTCTATATTCCAACTTACTTCCTCTCGGGCATAGGCTGAGAGCCTTAACATTCACCGCTTTACAATGAACAGTGAAGCCCGTGAGGTCTTGTTCCAGTCTAGGGAGTGAGACATGTCAAGCACGTAGAGTACAACGAGCACCTGCCATCTTGCCTTCACATGAGGCACGGTGCTCACTCATGGCCCGAAACGACCCCATCTCTGAAACCACCTCGTTCCCGTGCTTCACTGTCTCACCCCCTACACTCGGACTCTCACACTTACACACACACAACGCCACCTGTTGAGCAGATAACTCACCAGGCATTGCACCCCTATAGCATATTTTGAATATGGGAATATTCATACAGTGCTATTTAATCAGGGAACAATGAGGGTATTTTATTGACGTTTCGGTGGGCTTGTGGTAATGCACTGATACTAGGTACAGCACAAATTCCATCCCAATAATATCTTCCCATTGATACATCGGGATTTGAACCCGGGACCTTTGGATTACCAGGCCAGTGGCAAGACCACTCCACCACACCTCCCCTACACCACACATACATCATTATATTGAATATAAATATATATTCAGCACTTAAACAATGTAACAAAATGCTTAAAGTAGTTAAGTAAAACAGTTATTGCGTTGCTAATACAGTATAAATTCACAATCCTCTCTGAATTATTGTAAGAGACATTATTATTGTCCCCATATACTTCTCTTGTTAACTTAAATAATATACTGTTTATATCCAAATGTTATTACACTTTTATTACTACCCTTGTTTACTCATCCTTTTTAACCGCTTTAATAATGCACAATTGAATTGCACATTTGCCTACAATGTGCAAGATTGAAAACAAAATATATATATATACCGGGTATACAGTATATATATATACATATATATATATATATATATATACTGTATATTAGTTGAATAGATAGAAACTTTTTTTAGAGATAATAACATTAGGGGGATGAAGGTAAATAAACAAACCAAGGAAATTATATATATATATATATATATATATATATATATATATATATATATATATATATATATATATATATATATATATATATATATATTTATATATATGACAAGTACAAGTATTGGGATAGAATAGTGTGAAGGATATAAGACTATTAGTAGAAGATATAGGTGGGGAACATGTGGAAGATAAGTAGTAGATAAAAGCTTGCAGGCGGTCTGCATTGATGTTTTTATATATATTTTATTTTATTTTTTTCTCTATGAATGAGGGAGACAAAAGGCATAACTGCCTGCAGCGAGTGCCTCCCCCAGATGTCAAAGAGTGACAGGGCCGAAATCAAGGGACGTTCGAGCTAAAATGCCTGGACACACGGAGTTTGAAGCAATTTAAGTCATAGGAAGAGGGAAGACTGATTCTGGGAGAGAGTTCCAGAGCTCAGCAGTTGAATAGAAGAAAGTCTGAGAATAGCGTTTCACTCTTGGGTTGGAGAGTTGCACAGAGTAGGGGTGGGATTGTGTTGCAAGGCGGGTACTACGTACCCTACGTAGAGGAGGTGGTATACACTGGGAAACCTCTGAGGAACACTGATTATTGTAGTAGCGATAGAATAGTGAGAGAGATGCAACATTGCGTCGAAGAGAAAGAGATTGCAGAGAATTGGTGAGTGGACGGGAGTTAATGATACGAAAAGATTTCCTTTCTATTTTATCTAGGAGTGCGGTGTGAGAGGATCCTCCCCACACATGTGAACAATACTCCATACAAGGACGCACTGTGCCCCTGTACAGAGCAAGTAGCTGAGCAGGGGTAAAGAACCCCTTGAGGCGGTTGAGCACACCCAGCTTCTGGGAGGCTGCCTTAGCGAGACTGGTAATATGGTCTCCAAGTGAGAGCAGAAGAAAAAGAGACACCTACTGTAGAACATTGAGGCAAGATGAAGGGTTGATTTGTATTGTTGAAGAATAAGGGATAGTCCTCTGGAGGTTCCTGATGGGTAGTAATGTGGATAAATTGAGTTTTGGAGGCATTAAATGTAACAAGGTTTTCTCTACCCCAATTGGAAATAGTAGCTAGATCAGAAGATAAGCATTTTATGGCTTCATTAAATTTACTTTTGAGGGACTGCTGGCTGGGGCGTTCTGGAAAACTAATTGAGTGGTGTAAAGTAGAGTCGTCTGCATATGAATGGATGGGACTAGATGTACAGTTGAGAAGATAATTTATGAAAATTAGAAAGAGAATAGGAGATAGGACAGAACCCTGAGGAACACCGGAGTTGATAGGATGAGGAATTGAGCGATGGCCGTCCACAACCGCAGCTATGGAACGGCCGGAAAGGAAATTAGAGACAAAGGCACAGATGGAGGGACAGAAACCGAAGGAGGGCAGTTTGGAAATTAAAGATTTGTGCCAGACTCTATCGAAGGCCTTCGATATGTCTAGTGCAACAGAAATATATATATATATATATATATATATATATATATATATTATATTCGTCACTGAGTTTCTGAAATAAATAATATTCACCTAAAAGATTAGACACAGATACGGACAGGAACACAGACAAATTGACATAATGCGACGATCACACAAGGGTGAAGCAAATGTAGGTTAATGAGCGATGATACGGTAGAGGGAAAACAATGTAGAAAGCATATCTTGGTAGAAAACGAGAGGATTGGGAAAACCGAAAGCCGAGCTAATGACAAATGTTCCTGGACATGGAGAAGGGAAGCGAAAAATTAAAAGAAAACCGAGGAAGCTTAAGAACAAGAGAACAACAAGAAGCTAAATTAAAGATAAATAGGCCTGGAGAAAGCGTGCACACCCATCTTATTTTTTTATTTTATTTTTTATTTTTTATTTTTTATTAGTTTTCCCCCCGACATATCAGACACTTCATCCTGATATTATTTCGTGGGTATTTATGTATTGGTATCGGCAGCTACACTGAAGGTTGCTTATCATAACAGGTTGACATATATATTCAGAAGCTTTTACACCAGAGTTGCCGAGAAAAGATGCTGGAAAGTAGCGCTCGTGTGATACCGACTTGAGACCCTCCCAAAAGGACCTCCATGCAGCCCTAGAGAATAAAAGAGAAGTAATGGTGTTATTCTTGAAAATCTCATTATCGGAGGTAAGAGCGGGAAGGAATGTTAACGATGGTAGAGATGCTGTAACAGTAAAGAGATCTGGCAACAAGGATCGGCGCCGCTTGCCTTGCGCCTATTCATTTCCATTTTTAGTGTTCTCTCCAATTTCTTGCCTTACCTTTGTGGTAACGTGTCCTTGGGTGAATAGGCGGCTCGGGGATCTGAGGGAGGTATTTGGGGATTTCACACTGCCCTGAAAATACCCATACAGACGCCAAACAGGACACACAATCGTTCACCAAAGACCCGTGCAAACAAGGAGTAAGAGGAAACAGCACGGCTGCCAAATTAAAAAGACGTCGCCGGTACATATGGAGCTATAGAGCGAGTTATCCAGCCTGGTACACAGGGGCTACGACATATTATCCAGGTTACCACAGTTTACCTCCTCAGATGGGACGTCACAAATGTCCACTAACTCCAGATTCCTATCTACCATTAGCTGAACAAGAGCAATGGGTGTTAGGAGGCTTTGCTCCCTAGTCCCCGATCAAGCAAAAACATTAAAACAGAAACAAACAAAAAACCAAAAAAACAAAAATAAATAAATACACAAATAAATAAATCCCCCACCTTCCCCCCCAAGACCCACCTTCCCCCCCCCCCCCCCCCAAGACCCACCTTCCCCCCAAGACCCACCTTCCCCCAAGACCCACCTTCCCCCCCCCCCCCCCCAAGACCCACCTTCCCCCCAAGACCCACCTTCCCCCCAAGACCCACCTTCCCCCCAAGACCCACCTTCCCCCCCCCCCCCCCCCCCCCCCCCCCAAGACCCACCTTCGAGATGAATTTGTACATTTTTCGGTAGAATAATGTCCGGGACCTCTGCAAAAACAGATACGCAACAGGTCCATGAATATTTGTGCCTAAATATAGTAAAGACGACTGTCATACCCAAACTGCCACGGCTACGACTGTAGGGGAGTGTTCAAGTACTTGAGTAAAATATGACAGCAATGATTGAGAGAGAGAGAGAGAGAGAGAGAGAGAGAGAGAGAGAGAGAGAGAGAGAGAGAGAGAGAGAGAGA
Source organism: Paralithodes platypus (assembly GCA_032716605.1). Taxonomy (NCBI): domain Eukaryota; kingdom Metazoa; phylum Arthropoda; class Malacostraca; order Decapoda; family Lithodidae; genus Paralithodes; species Paralithodes platypus. The sequence continues at coordinate 7,237,990 of CM064567.1, forward strand.
GAGAGAGAGAGAGAGAGAGAGAGAGAGAGAGAGAGAGAGAGAGAGAGAGAGAGAGACAGAGAGAGAGAGAGAATGAGAGAGTATGAGTGGGAGTGAGAGAGTAATAGTAGCAGCGACAGGACAGGACAATTGAGAAAGGAACTCGACAGTAGGAGCTTAGCAGGAACGGAAGTGGCGGAGCTTAGGTTGTCAATGAGGAACAATGTTAAGACTTGACATAATACGCTCTACAGCCATTCGGGCCGCGATCCAAAGCGGCCGCGGACTTATATATGTGTGTGTGTGTGTGTGTGTGTGTGTTTTATTATTTTGCCATCATATCGCATAGGTTGCTTTTTTGGATATATTTTACGAGAGGATAGGTTAGGTTAGGTTAGGTTAGGTTAGGTTAGGTTAGGTTAGGTTAGGTTAGGTTAGGTTAGGTTAGGTTAGGTTAGGTTAGGTTATATTGTTATAGTATACTATGATAGCCTTTCCAATCAATGAGTGTCAAACATGGCCGCATGTATTGGACATGAACCCCCCCCCCCCCCTTTCCCCCCCACCCAACACATACACACACACACCCTACATATATTTAGTTCCAAATCCCGCTGCCAGAGTGTATTCTAGAATCTGAGCTTACTTTGCATGGAGAGGGCCTTGTGACCATGAGAACTAGACCTGACAAACTGTCTTCGTGGTGCAATGCATAAGTGTGTTGATTTTCAATGTGAGCATCCTAGGTTCGAATCCCCGGACTGCCACATGTGTTTGTTAATTTCATTAATCGAGTTTAGGAGTAAAGTTGGTTGGTGGAGAGCACATAATAAAACACATTTACTTAGAGCACAGGGGGATTAATAGGGACGATTGAGATGACGTCGGTAATTGATTTGAACATTGGTTTAGGCAAGACGAATAATACCAACAGGTCTTGGGGATAGGGTGGCTAACTGGGGGTGATCATCTACCACCTTAACCCCCCAACATTCCCGTCCTTGTCCATTCACTTTCACTACAATTTGAGTCTGACCCCCCTACTATTACCCTCTAAAAAAGAAAACGGAAAAAAAATATATATATATAGAGAGAGAGAGAGAGAGGAAATAGGTGCGAGGTAGGCAGTATAATCCTTGTCAGAGTAACCTTTAAGGGGAGTTTCCACTTGAGGGATTTTTTTTAACTGGACCCCTTTCTCCCTCATGTTTAGGCCCATTGCTTTTGAGATTTTAAGACGTTTGCCCCATTAGTTTGACGATTTTCAGAACTTTCTTGCCATTTAAGTGTCGATTTTTTCTTGGCGAGCGATAGCGAACCTGTTGTTTAAAAGGAATCGGTCTTTGGCCGGGACACTTTCTACCAAAAAATTTAAAAATTTATCTTGAAAGGGGGTCTAGGGGGTGTAATTTTAAGCTTGATTGAGGTCTAGGGGATGAACTAAAAACCTCCTTCAAAGTAGTAACCTTCCTTCAGACTCCCTCACCACTACTACCACTCTTCCCTGCTACCTGCTTCGGCCCGTGCTACCTGCTTCGGCCCCTGCTTCTGCTTCGGCCCCTGCTACTGTATTTTGACTCGCTGGTATTTCTTTTACACGGTCACTCGGTAGCCAATCCTTAATTACTCTGGCTACCTGCATCTATCCTTAATTACTCTGGCTACCTGCATCTATCCTTAATTACTCTGGCTACCTGCATCTATCCTTAATTTAATTACTCTGGCTACCTGCATCTATCCTTAATTACTCTGGCTACCTGCATCTATCCTTAATTACTCTGGCTACCTGCATCTATCCTTAATTACTCTGGCTACCTGCATCTATCCTTAATTACTCTGGCTACCTGCATCTATCCTTAATTACTCTGGCTACCTGCATCTATCCTTAATTTAATTACTCTGGCTACCTGCATCTATCCTTAATTACTCTGGCTACCTGCATCTATCCTTAATTACTCTGGCTACCTGCATCTATCCTTAATTACTCTGGCTACCTGCATCTATCCTTAATTACTCTGGCTACCTGCATCTATCCTTAATTACTCTGGCTACCTGCATCTATCCTTAATTACTCTGGCTACCTGCATCTATCCTTAATTACTCTGGCTACCTGCATCTATCCTTAATTACTCTGGCTATCTGCATCTATCCTTAATTACTCTGGCTACCTGCATCTATCCTTAATTACTCTGGCTACCTGCATCTATCCTTAATTACTCTGGCTACCTGCATCTATCCTTAATTTAATTACTCTGGCTACCTGCATCTATCCTTAATTACTCTGGCTACCTGCATCTATCCTTAATTACTCTGGCTACCTGCATCTATCCTTAATTACTCTGGCTACCTGCATCTATCCTTAATTACTCTGGCTACCTGCATCTATCCTTAATTTAATTACTCTGGCTACCTGCATCTATCCTTAATTACTCTGGCTACCTGCATCTATCCTTAATTACTCTGGCTACCTGCATCTATCCTTAATTACTCTGGCTACCTGCATCTATCCTTAATTACTCTGGCTACCTGCATCTATCCTTAATTACTCTGGCTATCTGCATCTATCCTTAATTACTCTGGCTACCTGCATCTATCCTTAATTACTCTGGCTACCTGCATCTATCCTTAATTACTCTGGCTACCCTGCTCTATCCTTAATTACTCTGGCTACCTGCATCTATC